>JABCKT010000030.1:0-121853 GCA_018858115.1 Tephrocybe rancida
ATTCTTATTTTTTTCTATTTTACAATTTGGTTCATCACGCGAAAACACGTGGGACAAGAATTTCCGAAAACTCTGTACTCCTTTACGACGGATACTTGCTCATGTTTTCGATGTACCTGCAAACATCCCGTATTGATTCAGGCTCGGACCATATAAAGGAGATGCAGGGCGAAGGTAATGAGGAAATCTGATCATAGAGATTGGAATTCGAGGGAAGGCGTGGTGATTGTGTGAAGATAAGAGCAACGCGGCGTTCGCCGATCTGGATGACCGACCTTGAGGGAGGATATACTAAAGTAATGGGGATGGGTTTTTTTTTCCTGAGAAAAAAAAAAGAATTCCGGTGGGATTGCACTAAAGTCGGTGGGGTTTAGGCCAGATTTGGCGCGCACATGTGATCAGATGCAATTACGTCGTCGTGCCTTCCCGCCCTCCCGACGCCCATAGCCACCTATTCCTAGTCATGCTCCTGGCCATCTATTCCATTGTTCTATACCACTATATAGCTCTGCCATGTCACAATTCTGGCACCCTCCTTTCCCCCATTCTCCACTACCATGGAACCTGCCAGTGCCTCAATCCTCTCTATGTACGACCTGTCACCTTATCGTGATTTTGTATGTGGTCTAGTTCGTTCTGAATACCCGTTTTAGTAACATCTTGATTATAGACTTTTCCTCGCACAACAGGTAAAGCCTCGTCATCCAATTTTGTTCTTATCGATGCACGCGACTGGGCAAATCCAGATGCTTCAAAGAAGCTCGATCTCGAGGATTTAAACGCGTCAAACGTGTTATGGGAAGATGAGGAACCTTGCGCTGTTGCAGAGTATCGGGACTGGGTGCGTTTCATGGCCTCAGCATCTTACTGCCTCACTGGAACTGATGTATACTGGCAGTTATTTCCGGAGGGCTTAAGAGCTCATCACCAGTTCGACCTCGAAAACATCAAATTATGGTTCTTGGACGCGCCGTTCAAGCTCTTTCCCTCACAGAAACAACCAAAGCCACTAGCCCAGTCCAGTGCACTTGGAAAGCGCAAGATTGTCCCTGAAATCATCGAGATCTCGGACGATGACGACGACAAGACTCCACCACCCCCAGCTATCCTTCGTAGATCTTGGCACAGTCGACACCCCACCTATGATGAAGCGCGAGCCCGAACCCGTGAATCGGGATCTTTCCCTTCTTGAGGACCCTCAATTTGTAAACAACCTATGTACGCCTCTCGAGCCAGAGATGGTTTGGGAACGCTTCTTTTAATCAACATTATGTACTATGGGACCAACTAAGTACAATATAGTACTGTTATCAATTATCTATGTACTCACTTGTGTACTTCAATGAAATGACCTCATCTCTGACTATACTCTGCTCATTGTTCTTAAACAGTATAAGTTCGTTACATTGTCTTATCCCGCCATAAGCTCCGGCGTTGTTCCCAATTGGGAGTTGGGGCGCGGTCACAAGGATCCAACAAAATTACTTCAAACCGGTGGGATATTTTTCTGCGGTGACCCAAAGGGATGGGATCAAATTCCCATCCCCACTACTTTGGAAAATCCTGACCTTGAGGCCAACGCACAGCGGCGAACCCCCCCTTGCTTTCAGCCTCTACTACACAACAATTTTGAAGCAAATATATCTCTTGCGAACATCAGCGAAGCGGACACCTCCAAAGATGATATTCTAGTGTACACCGCCCAAAACCTTCAACATATCTTCCGCACTGGGCCTTTTACCTTCCTCCTCCTCGAAACAATTCCCCACCAGATCACGAAACCACTCAGGCATAGATCCGATCTCATCTCTCCACACCACTTCTGGCTGCACAGATATGGCTTTTCTGGAGAACGACCAAACCTCTTCCGCGATCTGCCATAACACAATTCCAAGAGCAAAGATGTCCCGAGCTTGCGAATGCGACCGTCGTTTGATCGTTACCTCGAGTGAAACCCGTGGTGGGTGAAATATCGATGTATTGCAAGTGGCCGTCTTGGAGTCAAGCAAGATATTATGGGCTTTGACCTCGCCACAGAATAGTTGACGCTCGTGTAGAGAATCCAGGCCTGTGGTGGCTTCGATGGCCCATGTCAACTTGAGACCCCAGCTTCGATGGTGGAAGTTCGACTGAAACTGGCAAAGACGGAGGGGAGTCGCGTCGCGCCATTTCGGTCGCAAGACCAAGTTGGCCCCAATAATGACTTCGGGTGGGTTCAATTGTCCCCAAACGCTAAGATCCCCCAAAACACTATCAAAATTTCCTCCAGGTAGGTAAGGAATAAGGTGTCCACGGAAGTGTGTTGTAGATGCATCAAAGACCACAAAGGCCGGACGGAGAACGTGTGGAGAGTGGAAACTATCCAGAAGCCTGAGCTCTGCGAGAGGCTCGTCTTCGCGGTCAGGCGAAATCCTAGGCAGGACCCATGGTGCTTGTACGCATACAATGTTTGGTGGAGTCACCAGATCTATTGTGAAGTTTCCAATTTCTGTGTGCTAACGTCGGAGCTGGTCTCTCGATATTGGGGAGAGGGAAAGATAGTGTGGTATAGCTTGGTAGAGGACGTCTGCGCGAGACTAAGAGCGACGGGCCCGTCTATGGCGCCGAAATAATTATCGTGGACTGTGATCGGAGACTCTGACAACATGCCGCCTCGGATAAGTCCACGATGATGTCATAATATTGTATATATAGATTGCCTCACCGTTGTGGCGTCAACATCAGCAACCATGAACCCTCTCAGACAAGCTCTACAATGCCTCAAACGAACCTCGAAAACATGGAGGTTATACATTGATCCGGACCCAAGAGTGCTCCGTGGCTATCAGGTCGACTTACTTCTATTTGGGAGGACTCGGAGTGGATCATGACTGAACTATCAATTCTAACAGTGGCCGGAGACAAGTCCTAGTACTCGCGAGTTTCGCCTAAGACTCCAGAGCGGCGTGAACGAAGCTTTCGATCCATCTGGTATCATTGGGTGAGCCTACTGTAACTGGCCAATATAACCATTATTTGCTCATCTGCTGCACATACAGAGCCGCCTGCAATACTGGTTCAGGTGAAGGCACCAAAAACATAGGTGGGCATGCTTTTTACATGAAAAGTTCAAGTACTCAGAGCTCAGTGTGTCCAGGCTCCAAATGGATCAAGATCATCGATAGTGACGGGGGCCGCGCCAAGGGTAAAAGCCGCACTGAAGTTATTTTGGCACAAATCTTGCACAAGTTTCCAAGCTATGGACTGCGGTCAAAAGAAGGAACCGAAGCGGCCATTGATGATATAGAGCAGACAATAAGTACTGTCACAACGTCGCCATTCGAGATCGATACTAGGATTGCCAAGCAATACAAGTAAAATATTATCATGAATATGTAGCCTCGCCCCATCGTTCTTCAAGCAATACATAAAGTCTTTCACGCTATAATCCTCTGGATGTGGAATGGCTCACTAAACAAGTCTGCCGTGGAGTAGATGTTATGTTGCGTCACACGTACGCCGTCCAGGAAGAACGGAATCGTCGCAGTATCCCAAAAGACCGCCGGCACGGCCCCAGTGACTATGGCGGAGATGTGGGTGTCACTCTGGATAGGGCAAGTATCCGTTCTCGTGGGCCGAGGTTTGAGGGTCGACCTCGGTAGACCTAACCGACTTGAGTGAGATATTGAATCTGATCTTCGTACGCGGGGAAACCTACTACGGCACCACTGAGTTTGAGCTTGATGCTATTCGTGGCTCCCCTAGTGACAGTGCCGTTGAGAAAACAAGTGCATATCTTAAGATCTAGTACTCAATGTATGTCAGAGACGTGAAAGGTGATGAAGCACCCAATAGCACTAAGCAGACTGACAATGATGTCAGCGATATTCAAAAGTCAGCGCACGAAGGGTACTCAACAAATCTCAATGGGCCAGTTAGGTTGTTTCGAACGATCATCCAACTATTCCCCTCGAAAGGGGTACTGAAGGCAGCTTGAGGTGTGGAGTCGGCGGGGCTTCCAGCAGCTTCAATCTCAGCTCCAATGATGACGTTCGAACTGATAGTTATAAAGTATGAGCCACTGAAAATATGGACAGATGGACAGAGCCTCAGTAGTTCCTGCCTGAGACGACGAATAAAATGCCATTTTTATTAATGAAACGAATGCGAGGTACTTCATTATACAGCATGGCATCACGTTCTCCTACGAGCGAGTGTCAATATGTATATAAAGGCAACAAGACCAGTATCCGGCGCCGGAGGCAACGTCGACATGTATGCCATCCGCCTTGAGCCCGTTCTGGGTTATAAGCTTTTCGTGTGATGGACGGTAGGCATCAGACAGCAGGTCGACATCGTCAGTGAGCAGTGCGAGATCCATGGCGATCCTCGAAATATAGAGGGTGTTGGCTCCAGCGATATTTTCAACATTGTACTTGAATGAATGAACGGGTAGCCATTTGACCAACAGAATCCACTGAGGAGCGAAAGGTCGTGTGGTATATCGGAGGACCCCGGGCTCGCCCAGCTCCACGAGAGTGAGAGTGATCGGCGGGCCGTCTATATAAGTCCACGATGATGTCATAATATTGTATATATACTATATATTGCCCCACCGTCATGTGGCGTCAACATCAACAACCATGAACCCTCTCAGACAAGCTCTACAATGCCTCAAACGAACCTCGAAAACATGGAGGTTGTACATTGATCCGGACCCAAAAGTGTTCCATGGCTATCAGGTCGGCTTACTTACTTCTACTTGGGAGGAGTGGATCATGACTGAAATATCAAATCTGACAGTGGCCAGAGACAAGTCCTACTCGCCACTTTCGCCTAAGACTCCAGAGCGGCGTGAACGAAGCTTTTGATCCATCTGGTGTAATTGGGTGAGCCTACTGTAACTGGCCAATGTAAACATTGTTTGCTCATCTGCTGCACATACAGAGCCGCCTGCAACACTGGTTCAGGTGAAGGTACCAAAGACATAGGTGGACTTGTCTTTTCTATGCACATTTCAAGTACTCAAAGCTCAATATGTTCAGGCTCTAAATGGATCAAGATCATCGATAGTGACAAGATACACGCCAAGGGTAAAAACCGCACAGAAGCCGTTTTGACACAAATCTTGAATAAGTTCCCAAGCTATGAACTGCGGTCAAAAGAAGGAACCGAAGCGGCCATTGATGATATAGAGCAGACAATAAGTACTGTCATAACGTCACCATTCGAGATCGACACGAGGATTGCCACAACGTCATTCAAGGCCCACACGAGGGCTGCCACGGTTACTAGTAAAAAATTACCATGAATATGTAGCCTCGCCCCAGAGTTAGTCAAGCAATACATAAAGTCCTTCATGCTATGGTTCTCCGGATGTGGAATAGCTTCGTAATCAAGTCCGCCGTCGAATAGAGGTTATGTTGCGTCACACGTACGCCGTCCAGGAAGAACGGAATCGTCGCAGTATCCCAAAAGACCGCCGGCATGGCCCCAGTGACTATGGCGGAGATGTGCGTATCACTCTGGATAGGGCGAGTATCCGTTCTCGTGGGCCAAGGTTTGAGGCTCGACCTCGGTGGAACCAATGGCCCATGCCAATTTCACAACCCAGGCCAACATAGTCAGGCCTCCTGTCGTGGGCGAGATATCGATGAAAGTGGGCGTCTGGGCTCAGCAGGATATTCTGGGCTTTGAGGTCGCCACAGTGAATTTGACGCTCGTGTAAGTGTCCAGGCCCGCGGGAGCTTCAGTGGCCCATGTAAATTTCACCACCTAGGCTAACTTCAATAGTGGGAGTTCGGCTGCAATTGGTAAAGATGGAGGGGAATCACGTCGCTCGGTCGCAAGACCAAATCGATCCCAGCGATGACTTCCAGTGGGTTCGATCGTCCCCAAACACTGAGATCCCTCAAAACATTATCCAGATTTCCTCCTGGTATATACGGGTAGGTACAGGATGAGATAACCGCGTAGTTGTGTAATGGATTCATCAGAGGCCACAAAGGCCAGGCGAGGAAGGTATGGAGAGCGGAAACTATCCAGAAGCCTCAGCTCTGCAAGTTCGTCTTTGCAGTGAAGCGAAATTCAAGGTAGGACACCGTGGTGCTTGTACACGTATAACGTATGAGTGGAGTCGCCAGAGACTGTGGCAAGATACTGTGGCTAGACCTACTGTGAAGCTTCCGATATCTGTGTGGTAAGTTAGCGTCGGAGCTGCGAGGAAAATCGTTTTGTATAGCTTGGTAGAGGACGTCTGGATTGTGACGAGACCAGCTGCACAAGAGTGAGAGCGACCCGCTATGATGTGCAGCTTGAAATGATTATCGCGAATTGCTATCGGAGAGTTGGTCCAAAGGAATCAGAGGAACAATCTATCGATGATAAGTATGTGAGCGATGATGTTAAGGCAGTGATAAGATAGGTTAGATACCTGTTTCGAAACGTTTCTATTGGGGCCCAGCCATTGTCCAACAAGGCCTCATTCTCAAGGCAGCCATCCTCCTTGTCGTTCCATTTCAGGCCGACATTGGTGCAGTACCCCGTGTCATAGCGTCTGGGATCCTCGTGGTATATGAAGGTGCAGGAACCTTCACGGCCATCGTCGTAGATGGCGCTTCGAATGCGCCTGAAGCCGCCTATGTGCCACGGGGGTCCTAGAAGGGGCAAGCGTGGTTGGAGAGGGTTTCCGAGCTCTGAGTGATTACCTGTTCAGCCACTCTGGTAATTTGAGATAAAACCAGGTGAGAACATACGCGCTGCAGTGATAGGCTTGTTATCAAGCATTTCTTGCCTACCAAAGAGACTGATTCAATTGAACGAGGGTGTCTTGCTGCCCAGAAAGAACTTGCGCCAAATGACTGGCTTTAATGAGGCCAATACTGAGTGGGTCCGTTCGACATCGAACTCAGGAGTCAGGACATCTGGCACACGAAATCATAATGGAAGCGCTTTCATGCCTTTCCCTAGATCCCTAGAATCTGATTATGGAAAACTTGTCCAGGATATCGGCTGATCTCAGATTCAGTACGGAGCCCCGAGGGATCTTTCTTCGTAAGTAGTGGAAGTGTGGTAGAAATGGAAGACAAGTAGTCACCATTGTGTAGGAAGTTGCTCATTCATGGGAAATTCCGGCAGTCGAATTAGGTAGATTCCGTATTCAAATATACGAGCCACATAGAAAGACCAAAGCAGCGACTAGAGCGCGAGTGGTTGGAGGGAAAGAAAAGTTGAATGGAGCCCCGGGCCGGCTGCCGACTTTGGCCACCCTACCGCCTCTTTCGTTACGCGCTCATGCGCAGTGACCTCCTTCAACTTGAATTCAAACCTCCATCGGTTACCTGGCTTTCTGTTCACCATGTCTGAACCCCTGCACATGCAAGAAATCGACGAAGACGCCGTTCTTCTTCCCAACAATGCCCAGACTAGCGAACCCCCAGAGGACTTACCTTCAAACGTGACATTGGTTGATCTAGGGAGCATTCAGACTGACCCGAAGATCAGTATGGCGTTATTTTTGTCGTTGAAGATCCAGGTTTAACTGGAATGGCGCAGATTATGCTGAATGGAAGTCTATGGGCAAGGGCTTGAATTCGGTGGCTCGTGTAACGGACGACGGTCGCATTGTCATTTCACTTGATCTCGCACAGAAGCTGCCTGATCTGCCGAAGGACTACGCGAGAGATGTCAAAGAGTTTGCAGTGGATGAGACTGAATGGAAGCAATACCCAAGCCTGAACATAGTCATTATGATCGTTGGGAGTCGGGGTACGTCTGCAACATCCATTGCACTTTCCCATTTAAATGATCATACTTTTGCAGGCGACGTCCAACCATACGTTGCGCTAGGTAGACGTTTGCTCAACGATGGACATCGCATTCGCATTGCGACGCACGAAACCTTCCGTTCGTTCGTGACGGATAATGGATTGGAGTTCTTCGACATTGGAGGAAACCCTCAGGACCTTATGAGCTACATGGTCAAGAGTCCGAAACTTATCTCCTGTCTACTATCATGGCTCACCGCCGCCCAGATCCTGGTCTTATCCCTGGATTCACGTCCCTTACTAATGGCGACATCCCTCGCAAGCGTAAAATGCTTACTGAGGTATGTAGGATTGCAGCCTAGTTTCAAGTGTGGTGTCTAATGGAATTTGCACTTTCAGATGATGAATGGTTGCTGGAACTCTTGTCATGCGCCTTGTCAGACATCGGGTCGTACTTTCGCTGCTGACGCGATCATATCCAACCCACCAGCGTTCGCGCATATTCATTGTGCAGAAGCACTTGGTATTCCGTTATTGTTAAGCTTCAGTAGATCGCACTTTTCATTGCCTGTCTACTGATCTGACTTGATCACGTTGTAGCTATGCCATGGTACGAATTTCAGTAGCTTCAAAAATCAACCACTAAACTGCATTTGTAGGAGCCCCACTGCAGCCTTCCAGCATCCCCTCGTCAATATCAAACGGTCTAATGCAGGAAGCGACCTCACAAACTACCTATCCTACGCCGTCGCTGACATCTTTACATGGCAAGGGTAAGCCCATCGATCCCTGTCCCAATATATACATGCTGAATTCACCTCAGTGTTGGCGACATCGTCAACAAACTACGCACAAACTCACTAGGCCTCGCCCCACTCACTATGCGGACTGGTCCTACCTTGCTGGATCGTCTGAAAGTACCCTGGACGTATTGTATGAGTCCTGCCTTGGTACCGAAGCCTCGCGATTGGAAGAACCACATCGGTAGATACCAATTACTTTCACTGTTCAGTGTATGTTGTTAATTGAGATTGTAGATGTCGTCGGGTTCTACTTCCTTGACCTTGCGACTAACTACAAACCTGCCGATGACCTCGCATCATTTCTGGCCGCTGGGGAGGCCCCCGTATATATTGGGTGAAATTCTATACGCCTTCCTCTTACCATGCCACATTACACTGACCTTTCACGACCAGCTTTGGCTCTGTGGTGGTCGATGATGCAGCTGCAATGACGAGTGCGTTCTTCGGGCCTTATGCTATACTCCCTCACTAACTTTGGCTATTTCAAGAGATGATCTTCGATGCTACCGAACAAGCCGGGGTCAGAGCGCTGGTCTCCGCAGGCTGGGTTAGCTTGAAACCGTGGTACTCATCTAAAACATTGCTCAATCGATCATCTTCAGGGGGGTCTTGGAGGCGTATCAATACCGCCACACATATTCATCCTGGGAAACGTCCCACATGATTGGCTCTTCGATGACGAACGTGTATCTGCAGTGGTGCATCATGGTGGCGCGGGAACCACCGCGGTTGGACTTGCGAAGGGGCGCCCTACTGTTGTTGTGCCGTTCTTTGGTGACCAGGGGTTTTGGGGTATGCTTCTTTTATCAGCTTTTGTTGGAGCATCAGGCTGAGCTGCACCCCGAAGGTGCCATGATACATAACGCCGGTGCTGGCCCCGAGCCTATTCCTCACAAGAAACTCAATGTTGATAATCTACGGGATGCTATAAAGTTTGCCATAAGCCCATCTGCCAAGGAGGCTGCGCGACGGATGGCGGAACAGATCCATAGCGAGGCAGATACATTTTCAACAAATTCCCGTTGTCCATCGATGCTAACGTTAACTTGGCACAGGACGGTGTGGTCAAGGGTGTGGAAAGCTTTTACCGCCATCTACCTCTCCTCAACATGAGATGCGACCTGGATCCCTCGAAATTGGCAGTGTGGTGGTCTACTGAGCATGTGAGTATTCTACATCACGTTGATACACATAATCATGACTCGGACTCCGTGTTTCACAGTATCTTAAGCTCAGTGCATTCACTGCACAAACACTCGCGGACGCAAAGCTGCTCGATATGGATAAGCTCGATATCCACAGTAAATCTTTGTCAACTTTCATCACTTGGAAGCTTTTCATTGTGTATCAGGACCCAAGGATTACAATAGCAACAAACCAGTTACAGATCCTATCTCTGGCGGCGCTGGAGCTATATTTTGGACGATTACGAACTATTATGCCAGCATCACCGAAATCTTCCAGTATGTCCACTTGTTGCTGAGATGAAATACATATTGATGTCGCACAGGAGTCCTGTAAAGGGCATTATTCACACTACGACTGCTATACCTCAAGGTTCGTGTATACATCTGATCTTTCTGTTGTTATGTTTTCCTCACCCCTTTGGCAGGAGTCGTAGACATAATCACTTCCGTTCATGAAGGGTTGTACAACGCACCAAAGCTATATGGTTCCCAAGTGCGTCAACCTGGTAAAGTCACTGGCTTTGTAAGCGGCGTCAAGGAAGCTGGCAAGGTTCATGTTCGAGTAATCTCCCTGTTACGTTTCCTAACAGAAAGCTGCAGGGCGTGTTTTATGGCTACTATGACGGGATCACTGGTCTCGTCCGTGAGCCCATGGAAGGTGCAAAGAAAGAGGGATTCATTGGTGCTATCAAAGGATCTGCGAGAAGCTGTGCGTTCAATCATACATGCACTGCCTCGAACTAAACTTGCCTTGATAGTTGTCAATGTTACTGCAAAGCCCGCAGCTGGTATCATAGGTGCCGTGGTACATCCCTTCTACGGTGCATGGAAAAGCATGCAGACAAGCACGGGCAGAGGGCAGGTGCATCAAGTTCGCAGTACCCGCCTGTGCGACAGTCGTGAAGCTGTGAAGAACAGCACTTCCTCCGAGCGAGCGGACATCATTCGCAAATTCAAAGACGCCCAGCGCAGCACGGATCAGCGGCAGAAAAAGTACAAGGATATCTTCGAGAAGGCTATGAAGGAGAATTCTGAGGCGAGTGAGAATATTCAGGGCGAGACTAGTAGGGCCCCTAGCACAAGCTCGTCTGTGGGGAAGACGCCAGAGGATAAGCCGACGCCGACACCGACGAGGAGATTGCCTCCGCCTCTCCCGAAACGTTCTTCTGCCACGTCAAGCATTGCTCTGTCCGTCTCTTCTGCGAGTAGCGCTGCAGCGGACGATCATGATGATGCAGAGTTTGAACGCGATCTAGAACTGGCGAAGCAGCTTTCATTAGCGGAGCAGCGTGGGTACGAGCGTGGGCTCGCGAGTCGGGAGCAGTGAGGTACCGTGCTGTATACTAGTCCTCGGGCTTCTTGTGATAACTGTTCAGGTGCTGGATATCTTGAGATGGCTTTCTGGGGACTTTCTTATAATGATTATTTGGTCAGTCGCCCTTTCTAGCGCACATGCGTGACTTCTCATAGCTTTGCAGGGGCTCGACGGCAATGGACAATGTATACCCACAGACTATTTATGTGCATATATACACCACCGTGTGGTGATTTTATAACGCAATCTACTCGTCTGAAGTCCCAAGCTATCTATTTCTGGTCCCTTATCGCTGATGTCAGTTCCTCCAGCATCTCACCACCTGACTGACATCCAACGGACCGTTCCATCAATCACCATGACTTTCATCAGAGCTCTCCCTTGACGCCAGGATGTCGGCATACGCGCGAAGTCTACCACCATGTTGTCCCAAAAATGGTACCGAGAGTCCCATCGACCTGGTGTCGTGACCTTGATCGGTCTAAGTGCCGGACACGTCCGTCTCCACTTACGCTTTTATTCACGATGATGAAACTTGCAGACTGGCATGTGTCTGCTTGTACTGCACATCGATTTCTCCGCGACATCCTGCTAAAGCTCACGAGCAACAACACCTGATGTATTGTATCACTGGCGGGCCGCCCTAGAGAGATCCTTCTTTTTGAAACTCGATATAAAACCCACCAGAATGCTCAGGCCACGATTACACAATTTTCAAGAAACAAGATGAAATTTTTACTGTTCTTGCTTCCTCTCAGTGCAGTGTTTGCGACACCCGTCGACCAACCTCATGTACTGGAAAAGCGCGGAGCAGTGCTGACCGGACAGTTTGCCTCTGAGTCGGAGGTTCGTACATCTGATGTTTTGAGCAGCTGTTTACGACTCAAACGCTTTCCATAGCTCGGCGGGTAAGTGAAATTGTCTCTGAACTCTACCTCCGATGACAGACCCCCGTAACCTGCAGCCGCTTCGTCCTCGAGAACAATCTATGGGGTCAAAGCAGTGCAACAAGCGGTCAGTAAACATCGGTACACGGCCATCCGTCTTCCCTCTAGCTTCTTCATTAGGGTCCCAAAGCTCCCAAGTGACATCGACAAACGGAAATTCTGTTGCTTGGCATACAACCTATACCTGGGCTGGAGGTGAGTTGAAATACTGTTTGAAGCTTAGTTCAAGCAAATCAATCCCATTTTCAGGGAACTTCAATGTCAAAAGCTGTGCGCGCCCCTGCTTCTCAATGTTCTCATAGCGTTTCTCACTTCAATGGCACATGCGTAGATGCCAACCTTGATCTGCGAGTGGGCGTCGGAAAGTCTCTGGCGTCAATTCAGTCGATCCCATCTGCCTGGTCTTGGACGTACAGCTCGGCGTCCTCCGGACTGGTCGCCGACGTCTCGTACGACCTATGGCTGTCGGCCAATTCCGGCTCGACCGGCGCATCGTCGAGCTCTACTTTTGAGGTGTAGGTCCCCTGTTGGCTCCCGTGCGTGCATGACACTAAAATCACGTAGGATGGTATGGCTCAGTACGAGAGGAGGGTGAGTTATGTTGGGTACATTATTACTTAGACCTGACTTGCCGCTTAGCGCTGGCCCAGCGGGCTCTCAAATCGGTACAGCAAGGTAGGTTCTTTGCGATGTTAAGCCGAGGTAATATCGAGAAGCCATTTTAGTGTCAACGGAGTAACCTGGAAGCTCTTCAAGGGTACTGTGTCAACATGGACAGTATTCTCGTTTGTTGCCCCGACCGAGATCACCAACTTCAACTCTGACCTCAAACCCTTCTTCAGTGAGTGCCCGGAAAAGCTTTGAATACCTTTTTCTTACTTACACCGCCTTTCATAGATTTCCTTATCTCTAACCAGGGCGTCCCGTCCTCTCAATTCCTGGTTCAGGCACAAGCAGGAACGGAGCCGTTCATAGGTATGTGGTAGTAGTCTGTTACTGCTCCCCATGACTTACAAAGGACGTTCAGGGAGTGCTACTCTGACGACCACTTCGTACTCGATCGCCATAAACTGAAGGCTAGACAACGTTGGGCTGGTTGCGTATGTAGTCTAACTTGTGAGATTTGTCAAGACATGCTTCTTTCATGCACACGACCAGTAAATATAAGTTACCGGCAAGATAAAGCAACATACCGGCAACGTGGACTACGGTTAACCGTTCGCGCACAAGACCACATTCACGCTAATAAACGGAACGAACGAAACTCTACATTGTCGACTTTAGGTTGATGATTGTTGCTACTGATGTTGTCTATGTCTAGGTACAGTGATTGTTTGTTGCAGGATATCCAGATAAGTGCATAATGATACAGAGATGAGAAACTAGAGGACTGCGATGTTCCCTGTCTCGGCCCACTCCCCAAAGAGCAAGCTAATACTCTCTCCGTTATGGGTCCTACGGATACTCTCCGCGATGGTGGGGCTGACATCTATCGTCACTAGTTTGGAGCAGGCGCTGGCGTGCTGTTTTTGTGGGATGGTGTTGGTGACCTGCCGAATCAAATGACGTGAGATGATGTTGGCATGTGAAAACGGAAAAGGCGCCCACCACGAGCTCTTGTATTGGCAACTCATCGATCAGCGCCATATTCGTCTCAGATAGAAGCCCTGGATCGGAAGAGAAGTGATAAGCAGCGTTGAGGGCGGAGAGAGACAGAGGGAGATGGTACCATGTGAGATTAGAACATGTACAGATTTTGCGCCCTTTTCAGATAGTGTTCGGGCTGCAAGCGTGAGGGTGTGACCAGTATCGATCATATCGTCGACGAGAATAGCGACCTGGGCAGATGTAAGATGGAGTACACGACAAGACAGGCGCTGAACCCACTTTATCCTTGACGTCGCCCACGAGGATGTCCATCCTTTCTGGCGCTGACTGGGACTTGCCGTCACGGCCACGGTGGATCAGTGCAAACTCCACATTGAGTTTGTCAGCGATAGCCGTTACCCTTGCCCAATGTCAGAAACGTGCATGAGACAAAAAATCGAAAACACTCACCGCTTTGCGCCTCCTGCGTCTGGGCTGACGATAATGGAGTTCCGCCAGTCGGGTATGGAGCGCTTGATATACGAGATCATCAGTGGCTCCGAAAAGAGATTGTCCACCGGAATGTCAAAGAACCCCTGGATCTGACTTGCATGAAGATCCATGGTAATGACATGATCGCAGCCCGCTACTGTGAGCATATTTGCAACGAGCTTCGCGGTGATCGGCGCCCGAGACTTGTCCTTCTTGTCCATACGTGCGTAGGGGAAGCACGGGATGACGGCGGTGATCCTCCGTGCAGACGCCGTCTTGCATGCCGAAATCAGAATGAGAAGCTCCATGAAGTTGTCGTTGACATCGCTGCATCCGGACTGGATGATGAAGACGTCCTCGTCACGAACCGACTCGGAGATCTTTACGTTGATCTCGCCGTTTGAGAATTTCTTGACGGTGACGGGCACGAGGGGCACATTGAGCCTGGTGGTGTGAAAGAATCACTAGTCCATGGACTATTCTTTTAGCTGCAACTCATGGAGAGGCAGCTCACCGCTCGGCCACGGCTTGGGCGAGCTCGGGATGGCTATTCCCTACAACGAGATGGACGTTTAGGGGCGCCAGAAGCTATGAGAAGAAGACGAGAATACTGACCCGCAAGAATTCGTATAGAGTTGTTGTGGTACATTGCTGCGATAAATATATAGGCTGATAGGTTACTGCATAGACAAGAGAATAGAAGAAGGTTGGTGTGGAGAGAGATGGAGGTTGAGAAAAATTATCCGAAAATCAGCTCTCGTTGTTTGGCCTAAATATTTTCACAGCCACCGCCTCACGGAGGTAATTCTCGTAACCTGTCTGTATCCTGATCGAAAATTTCAGCCGCCCCATTGGCCCATCAAACGAACGTTGCAGCGTTTACGTGTATATACAGGTAGGTGTAGGGTTTCGAGGCGCGATATATCACGAGGGGGGTACTCTAATGGAAATATTCTCCACCACGTACTCCGAGTCAGCGTATCCCAGGATCTGTGGGAGGTACGAACTGTTCGAGGAGTGTTCAGTGATCACAAGACAAGTCAGAAGCCGAAACTCACCTGTTGAGGCCTTTGACCCGTAATATCTGCGCCGAATTATAGTTTGCTAGGCCTCGTCCGACTTCTAGCACATCGCTCTCTGGAACCTGCACCCCGTCGTCCTCGGCCGGTATCGTCTTTGGTGCATCCGCGAGCGCGGCGAAGCTTGATGAGCGCGACAGTACGTTCAGTGTGGGCGTCGTCGGACATGTACTTTCCAGCCCCTTGGTGTACGCAGCAGCTTTGGCGGCCGTCTCAGCGTCTCCAACGGAGGTGACCCCGTCAGGCTGACGTCGGATCACGATCCGAACAGCCTGGCCAGAAGCAAAGGCGCCCATGACTCCGACGACCCCGGCAGCAAGGAGGCGACCGCCTGACTCTCGCCGTGAGAGGACGTGATACGCGCCGGAGTCAATGATGACGCTCCCTGAAGGGAAGAGCGTGTGTGTAGTCCAGGACTTGAGGTCGCGCATAGGGACAGAGGAGGCTGTGAACACGGTATGCGGTGGACGGATCAGGGGAGTAGGCGATGCGCTACGGCTAGTGTTTGCACTCTCTGGTCTCGAGTGAGATTGGCCCACCACCTCGTGCGGCGTTTTTGGAGAGCCGCGGTTGTAGTACTGAATTATTCCAAATATGTTTTCTGGTCTTTTGCTGGACAAGATGACGGTGGTGACTCCAGCCGCAGTTGCTATTTCAGCTGCGATGATTTTTGTTTCCATTCCTCCAGTCCCGAGGCTCGATCCGAGTGTCGTCGTGCTAACTGAGATGATTCTATGAGACGTCGGCGAAGAAGATGATCTACAGAAGACGTTTCACCTTCGGACCGGATGGCAGCTATCGAGTCGACGACTTCTATCTGTCTAGCGGCGGGGTCTTTTCGGGGATTAGACGTGTAGAGGCCGTCTACGTCTGTCATAAGGAACAGATAATCGGCATGGAGCATGGACGATGTGATAGCGGATAGGGTATCATTATCGCCGAATTTTATTTCCTAAAGATGGCGACTGAGTGAAAGCTCTCGAGCCAAAGATACCTGATCGACTCACGCTAACTGACACTGTGTCATTTTCGTTGACGATGGGGACCACACCCATGGATAGAAGTTCCTTGAATGTATTGACTGCGTTTAAATATCGCGTGCGCTGCCGTCGCGATTGTCAGTGGATTCCAGAAGAGCACCACACACGGCCTCGACACACATCCGAAATGTCGCCGCGCGTTAGCAGCACTTGCGCAATCGGCTGCCCTAACTGACCGAAGAGGTTGTCCCACAACGCGATCAGCCGCCCTTGCCCAATTGCAGCTAGAGCCTAGGATGGTATAATGATCAGTTGTCGCGATGATCGAACGCAGTTGATTGAGACGCGCCTGTTTGCCAGATAGACTCTTTGGCCTCGAGGGCATTTCCATGCGTTTCAGGCCAACCCCAATGGCGCCAGAGCTGACTAGGACAACCTTGTGCCCCTGAGACCGAAGATGTATGACTGTTTCAACGATTGATGATAGCGTCGAAAGTAATGGCTGATGAGTAGTTTCATGGACGATAGATGACGTTCCTAGTTGATTTTTAGTATACCAGGCTGGCAGAACGAAATGTTGAACACACCAAGCTTGATAACTATTGTACAAGGAGGTCCATGGCGCCTAGAAGACATGCTTTAGAGACAGAGAGAAAATAGAAAGCAAAGTGTAAAGGTAGAAAGCTAGTGCAGCATGGAATAACATTATGACTCGGCATGGTCCCAGAGTCCGGGTCGGTTCGGATTCGGAGGTCCGATTGCCTGTCGGGCTCCGGAGATGTTGCAGTCGGACTCTGAAAAATCAATCTCCTCCGCAAAAATTGAGGCACATCGCCCCCTGCCACGTACCCGGATTGAACGAGTGACCTTCTCATAGCGTAGTGGCTCAGCAACCAGAACGGCCGTACAAGTGAGACGCGCTACCACTACGCTAACGCGGCTTGGAATGGGTGTATTCAAGGGGAAATATGTCCAGAATGCAGCGTAAACGGAGGGGGAGGGCGTTGTGGCGCACGTACGATCGCAGGAATTCCCAAAAAGGTTGCTGCAAGTCAAAGTACGAAAAGTCTCAGGTTGACTGAACCTTATTTTGACGAAAAGCGTCAGTCAAAACGTGACCGTGCGCGGAACTCGTTCTTCAAATGTGAGTATTAATTTTCTTTGCTTTGTCTTTCATGCCCATTCGTGGGCTGGAAGATCATTTCCTGTGAGTTGCTTGGTTTTTCGTTCATCTGTGTCCGGACGATGGATGAAACGCAGATATTATTCACCCATATAGTCGTCCTTTGTAACCACTGTCTCCTGACCTGTACTTGTAATCATATCTGTTCACGTCTACTTCAGTTCAGTCTTGAGTGATGACAGCCTTGCAAGACAACACGGTGTGAACAGATATCTCCATATACAATTGGTACAGTTTCGCGCTACCACCATGCTAACGCGGCTTGAGATACTATATTAAACACAAAAAGAGGGGGAAGAAGGGGAGGAGGGAGGAGGAGGGACACTTGCGGCGGCGGGAAACGTCTTTGAAAGTTTGGCAAAACACTTTTGTGTCGTGGAAGGTTGGAAATGTCTCAGATCGATTGGATCAGCAAAAGGAGTCCGACCTGCCTGGATCGAACAGGCGGCATCAAGATAGAAATTATCCATTACAGTCTTGCGCTCTACCAACTGAGCTAAGGTCGGATATGCATGCAATAGGTTTCGTGTTGTCGTGTCCTAGGCCCAAGATAGTGTCATTGTGGTAGTAAAGTGTACACCAAAGCATAAAAGAAGCTAGAAGCGGCCGAAGGAGCTTCCTGCGCCACATATATGGGATGCAGGCTACCAAAGCATGGAATCCACGAGGGTATGCCCTTTGAATTACAATGGTACAAAGCTAGTTCTTATTCTTCCCCGACCTCATCGAGGCGGCGCGCGTGCAGCCTCCTTTTCGCCCTTGAGGAGATGTTCGATGTTGGCTCCGAGCTTACGGCGATCCTCGAGGGAAAATTGCGGCGCCTTGGTCGAGTATCCCAGGTCTTGATAACATAGATGTTCAGACAATGCAACATCTTTCGAATGAGACTCACTGAGGCTGGGATATTGCAACGGGAGCTCGTTGCTCTTCAGAGGCAACGTGGACAGGTCGAGGGCAAACGAGGGGCCAATCCAGGCGTTGCGAGTTTCGTGGTCGCTGTTGGTGGGGTAAGATCATTGACTTGCATCCGTCATAAAGTTGATACACACGCTTTCTGTGTGGGCATACCGAATAAGCGCTCTGGAAGCAGACAATGCGACCAAGTCACTCACCTGGCTACGGGTCAGAGGATGAACGAGGATGCTGTCGTCGGATCAACATAGGTTTGCATATGAAGCTTTTAGATGGTCACCTTAGATTACCACGATGCATGCAGAGGTACGAAAACACCGAGGAGAACGTCTCTGATGGAACCCAGATCTCATATGAACCTATCACACAGCGACCCTCATTAGTTTTCTCTCAATAGACTAACACGATAAAGCCCACATGCCTACGGGATGTGGGCCAATAGGTTCAGTGTTGACTCGGAACAGCGGTACTGCAACGAAAGCGCCATCACGGCGTAAGCGCAGGACAGCATCCCTCAACTCGAGTGCAGCATGATGAGCAGCGGCATTCTTCTGGTGAAAGTAGATATCTATAGACAATCGAACAAGGTCAAGCCAGCGCTTGTCCTAGTGATATAGTTATAGAAACTTACGAAAGTGCCATTCCCTGCAAGTTCAAACAGATCGTCAGGCCGGATCTTCATTCGAGTGAGAACCAGCGTACTTGATTTCCTCCTTCAGAACGGTCTCGATGTCAGTGGGAGGCGCCATGGTGTTGTGGTTGTGGTGGGAAGCTGTCAAAGGCCAGAATTGCAGTCGGCAGTCACTTTGATGGCGTGCTATTTATATCGTAAGGCATCATTATCGCCTTTTATTGCCTCCTCGAGCCATGCAGTGACCAACTCACATGATTGCAGAAAACATTCCTATCTCCAGATGGGCCCCTACGGCATGCCAGAATTGAGTCCCTTGCGGTGACAAGGTAAGTTTGCCATGAGGTGATCCCAGAATTTCGTTGTGGAGAACAAGGAAACTTGAGGATCGAGACTTGCGAGAAACCAACGGGAAACAAATGTCTAGTTTCGAAGTACTTTGATTCCAGGAAAGGCGCAACGGCAAGCGAACTTAGCGAAACGTGTAGAGATCTTGGTATGACGTGTCATAACCCTAACCATAAATGCGGGTTCCGATCGGGTCCCATGCCAGTCCATTCATATATTCGGCTCTCATCAACCCTCTCCCATGTCCGAACCTCGACCATTAAGGGTTGCGTTCATACATCCAGACCTTGGAATTGGTTCTTAGCTTTGCATTTTCGGATTCGCTGTGCTCATATTTATCGAGTTAGGTGGTGCAGAGCGGCTAGTTGTTGACGCAGCGCTCGGGCTTCAGGAGCGTGGTCATTCAGTCGACATCTATACGTCGCACCATAACCCAACTCACTGCTTTGAAGAAACGAAAGACGGTGAGCAAACGAATGTTCGTTATGTGTGAAATGGTTTAGGATAAACTCAATAGGAACGCTTCGTGTTCACCACATCATCCCACCATTTCCTCGGTCACTGAGTGGCAAACTTCACATCCTCTTCGCCCACCTGCGGCAGTTGCACCTCACGGCCCACCTTCTATCCCCTTCCGCTCCAAAATATGATGTATACTTCGTTGACCAGCTTTCGACGTGTATCCCATTCCTGCGCCATCTTGGGAACTCGCGAGTCGTGTTCTACTGCCACTTCCCCGACAAGCTGCTCGCAAACGGCGCATTTGTGGAGGGCAAAAAGAACAAAAAAAAAGTTGGTCTGTTGAAGCGGGTCTACCGTTACCCCATGGATTGGTTGGAGGAATCAACGACACGTAGGTGTTACAATGATTCCCAGGTTATCAGGTGTCTCAAGGTTCTGTAGGGCAAGCGGACATCATCCTCGCGAACTCCAATTTCACCGCACGGGTCACAAAGTCTTACTTCAAGTCCATTGAACAACCACTTCATGTTGTCTACCCAGGTATCAACATAACGGCGTACGAAACCACAGTGAACCTCAATGACCCAGACAATATCGCAGTCCTTTCGTCGGTTTCCTCGTATCATTGCTCTTAGTATTGTGCTAACCCATCAGATAGTGACAAGCCAACATTGATTTCCCTTAATCGTTTTGAGCAAAAGAAAAATGTTGCCCTCGCTGTGGAGTCATTTGCACGTCTAAAGTCACAACGACCATCACAACCGCTACGGCTCGTCCTTGCAGGTAAAACTCATCTGCTGCTGTTGCTCTCTTTCCCCCTTGCTGACTGTAATCTCAGGCGGTTATGATCCTCGCCTCGAAGACAATATGCTCACTCTGTACTCTCTGATCGACCTCGCCAAGTCTCTATCCCTAACCTACAATGTCATAACTCCTCCTTCGAACGACAAACCCATCAAGATCCCTCCACTCAACATGACGCCCCATGATCCCGATGTACTACTCCTCCTGAATTTCACAACCTCACAACGCACCGCCCTCCTCTCCAGCTCGTCGACCATCGCGTTACTTTACACGCCTGCCAATGAACATTTCGGCATCGGCCCTGTCGAAGCCATGGTGTGTGGTGTTCCAGTCTTGGCATGCGATAGTGGGGGCCCGACAGAGAGTGTCCTCGATGGGGCACCAGAAAAGCGGACAGGCTGGCTGAGGACACCCGACCCCGAGGTCTGGGCCGACGCACTCCTTGAGATCGTATCAATGGACCCTTCTGAACGCCAAGCGTTGTCCGATCGTGCGAAGGCGCGCGCTCGGGATGTATTCAGCATGGATGCCCTGGCGATTGGCCTTGAAGGAGCGTTGGTTGAGGCGGTGGGTATGGGCGATGTGCCACGGTTGATGTGGAACGCATGGATGATGTTCTTTGGCTTCTTGCTTGCATACCTTCTTGGGCCGCTTGTCCTTCCACCTCCGACGAAATGATTTCTGAGTGTAATGGGAAGGGATGATGCATTGACATTCTCGTACCGTTGGAAGCACGTCAGAAATTACCCAAGGCCAAAGATCCTGTTGAAATTGTATGTCCAACAGGTGCCAATCAGCGGACTCGTAATTCCTGGCGAACCTAAAGTTCTCTCAACTGACGATTGCAATGCGCGTATATGTCCTTGTGCCACTCTGACATTCAATAGATGCATCTTCAAAACTAGTATTTGCGCTGTACAGCTGGTGTTGGCAGACAACATGCTGAAAGACTTGTGGTCATAGACAGGTTAACCGGACGCGTCACAATCGTGTGTTATTCAACCAGAGCGTACAAGACCATATTTGCAACGACGTCCAAGAATTTACTACCAGTTTAGATGAGGCGAAAGAGTCACGGCTCAAGCTTATGGGCGAAAGGTCAGAGTTCATGCAGCACAGTGAAACTGTCCAAGAGAATTGGTTCTCTCGTTGCGAGCATTACTAACATGTTCGTTAACGTTTATTAAACGTTTATTGCTAGAATTTTTCACAGAATTTTCAAGATTGATGAATAACATTGAGGAGAGCACAATTTATAAAGCTTGGTTTGATGGCTTTCACCAACATGTACTCGGTGCTCGTCATGAGAGTTGATAAAAGCAGCAAACACTTGATCATGAGTTTTCCAAAAAGCAATAGATAGGGTTTGCGCAGTCCAGTACTGTAAGGCAAGTCGAATGTAACAACATCGTGTTCGCATACAGTACTAGGAGCAGTTAAAATTCCAAAAACGTGCTCTTAATAAAAGATACAAGAGCGGCGAAGTCGGCCATGGGTGGCAATTGCAACCTCTACAAAGTGCGGCTCTGATGCCATGTCTGGGACCATCCCAAAATCTTTGAAAGAATTTTTAAAAGGGGCCGGGCTTGAAGGGGCTGGTCTCTGGACCAAAGATTCAGCTCTGTATATTTTTACTACGATATTCTATCAAATTCTCGGTTTATTATAGTAAAGGAACCTGTGGATTGATACTCCGAGCTACTACTATCGCTCACCGTAAATCATTTTTGAGCCCAAGCCGAGAGTGCATATTGTGCGCCTGGGGCTGGGCTTTTGGATTGGAAATATGATCATTGCCCCCGGCCTCACGATAGCGCCACATTCTGTGTGTGTTCATAGCTGACCAATATTTTGCACTATCCGAATACTTCTTCCACGCCGCATAGATATTCATCAACGCCTGCGCCGCCCAATTTCAAGTATTGACACGCTTGATAGATTAAATGTAAATATTTAACATGCTGTGCACAGCAGGCAGTTTCGGAACGTGCCTCTGGAGATAAAAACTATATCCAATTTGTACACTTTGATTCAGACCAAATTCAAGAAGCCTTGGACTCAAATTTTCTGGCGCCGCAGGTGCCAACTCATGTGTGGCAGTTAACATACCAAATCCTGGAATTTTGGACACTTTCCTCTAGAATTTCCCAAAAGGAAATTAAATTCAAGGTACTCCAGGCTTAAGCTTTCTACGGCTCCTGAAATATTTTTGCAACCCCACGGCCTGCGTATGCGTTTATAGTAGCCAATCATGGAACGACGAGGTGGACATAGGCCGTGAGACTATTCCATACATAGTCACTAAATTGTCCCAGGGCATCGCACCAGAGCTCAAAGTTACCTTTGGCAGAAGTTGGACAGGGGAAAGCTCTCGTTGTTCATATCATCACAAGGCGTCCATTCCCATTGTTCATCATGTATCAAGACGCGTCACGGTCAAGACATTGTCCTTATGACCAACTTCAAATCGCTTTCATCGGCGGCGACTCCTTACCTTCATCTTCCCTAGATATAGGTGTAACATGACCCCTACCACCCAAGATGACGAGAACCCCTTCGAGTTCCCTGGATTTGGGCTGCCCTTGAACTACAGTCCTGGCGATGGATTTCGTCTCTTCAGAAATGCATTAGATCAGGAGAATTTGAAACATGGTCGATCTCAGTACGTTATTTCAGTGACCCAAACCTGACCAGTGACAACGACTAACCGAGTTCACCAGATTACCGTTAACAACGCTGCGGGAGTTCGTGATGTTGAATTTCATGGATATGGTGACTGATAAACACGATTGGCACGAGAAGGCATGTCGTTTCGTTCGACTCCCTTAAGCCCATGCATTGAAAGTTACTCTGAGATAGGTGTTTGATGAAAGCATTACGTCAAAATGGAAGCAAGAGGCGCTCTCTGAAAAAGTCGTGGACATAACTCAGGCCATGCTTGACTGGTGCATCGCAGAACTCCAGTACAAAACTAAGGGCTTTCGGAAGACGGGCGCCGTTAGCGTCTACAATGGCGATGTCGTGAAATCGGACACTATCATCTCAAGCGAACTCAAGGCTGCCCTCAGAGTAGCCGTTGCCCCTCTTGAGCAGGTTCCAGAACATGCCAAAGACTGGCATCCCAAGTCAAATGGCATGGTCCTCGATCTTGTGCATCCTTCACTTTTCCCTTTGATCTATGGACGCACTCGCATCCTCCCCAATGATGTTGTCGGACTTGACGATTGTGTCAAACGTAGCGGTGAAGGAGTCGTCGTGCCGGTACCGCCTGAAGATGAGAATGGTTTAAAGCGTTCTTCGTCCCCTGTATTATGGTTTTGGATGCCGAATCCCAGCACCCCATTTAGTAGGCATTTTCAATGGTTGCCTTGTGATGTCGACATTTCCGATCCCACACAGGTCAAGTAGGTCGACTGCTATCTACGTGAACATTCCTACATACTCACTCTTTACAGGATCAAGAGTTACGTCAACAACCTTCACCCTCAGACGCACAAAGCCTTGTACTCAGTCATTGAAGAAATTATCTCACATGCCATCCCACTCTGGAACATGTCACTCAGCCCTTTGAAGGACCCAGGCTTCAGATACAATCGTATCCAGTACACAGAATGTGTCTACGACCCAGATCCGGAAAACGGACCTGAAACCGATGGGCCACAGCGAGGCGACTATGAAGACGAAGACGACTTTTGGGAACAGAGAGACAGCTGGTACGAGGACACGCGTGTTGTTGTTCGACCTGAACCCGGGACGTTCGAGCCACCTGCCTACAATGACAACCTCGTCGGAGCGGCCTTGGTGGGAAAAGAGGCTGCAGCTGTTGAGTTACGGAGGGATTTCGCAAAACGCGGGCTGCAAATCATTGTTAAGCTTGCAAACATACACCTCACGCCCAAGGAACCGGCATACGAGGGTGGATCTTGGCACGTTGAAGGCCAATTGGTTAGTTTGTTTCTCCTTGGTGATATTTGGGTTTCTAATCATGCATGACTAGAATGAGCACATATGTGCGTCAGCGATATACTATTACGACAGCGAAAACATCACCACCAGCAATCTATCTTTTCGCCAGATGTCACCCATTAAAACCACTGTCGGTTACAGTCAGGACCATCACGACTGGCTGCACGTAATATTTGGATGTGAACAAGACGAACCAGGGGTCCAAGACTCTGGGACTGTCGGCACACCTGAAGGGCGCCTTCTCGCTTGGCCCAATGTCTTACAGCATCGCGTCGAGCCTTTTGGACTGATTGATCCCGACAAGCCGGGCCATCGGAAGATCCTTGCACTCTTCCTCGTCGATCCGAACATTCGCATAGTCTCCACGTCTAGTGTGCCCTGCCAGCAACGCGATTGGTGGAGCACTGAATTGCGGAAAGATGTGGCAATACCGAAACTTCCATTCGAGGTACAAGACCGCATTTTTGAAGACGTGGAAGAATTCCCCATCGACTTAGAGGAGGCGAAGCGGTTACGGCTCGAGCTCATGGACGAGAGGTCGGAGTTCGTGCAGCAGTACGATAACGCTTTCCATCAACATCGGTTCTCTCTCTGCGAGCATTAACGAAGTCCAGGAATGCCCCAGAATTGTGTTCGCATATCTTATGCATAAGAATTCAAAAATATGCTCTTACAAAAGATGCATGAGCGGCGAAGTGGCTCACGGGCCTGAGGAATTGTTGAAGCGATTCAGGAGTTACGCAGGGAGAAAGATCTTGTTGAGATGATGCGGTCCGTAACAGCGCCATTGTATGACTTCACAACATTTTCCGCTGGCCAATTGCTTAGTTGATGTACTCATGATCAGTGATCGTACCCAAGTGGGATACCAACGTATCTGTCAGTCGGTGGATTGCAGTGTGCGCGGAGAGCTGTGGTTACGCCACTCTAACGCCAAATGAATTTTCGAGGTGAGTGCAAGGTTATGTATTGGCAATGGGGGCCCAGGCTATTAAACGTTGTGACAACCGATAAAATGCCGCGGCGACGTGTGAGTCAACAAATATTGTAGACATTTGTAGGTTCATCACGACGTGTCACGACTGCTTATGACTGCTTATGATGAAGTTGTAGAATTTGCTTTTATGGGCGGCGACTTACCTTCGAGTCTTCCCTTGGTAGGTGCAGCATGGCCCCGACCACCCAAGATGAAGAAAATCCCTTCGAGTTTCCTGGATTTGGCTTGCCCTTGAACTACAGTCCTGGCGATGGATCTCGACTCTTCAGGAATGCATTAGATCGGAGGAATTTGGAATATGGACGGTCTCAGTAAGTGATAGCAGTGGCCCAATCCTGAGAGGGACTAACCACGTTAACCAGATTACCGTTGACAACCTTGCGGGAGTTCGTGATGTTGAATTTCATGGATGGGGTGACAGATAAACAGGGCTGGCACGAGAAGGCAAGTCGTTCGACTCTCTTAAGCCTATGTAACGAAGCCTTACTTGACATAGGTCTTCGACGAAAGCATCACGTCAAAATGGAAGCAAGAGGCGCTCTCTGAAGAAGACGTGGACATAACTGAGGCCATGCTTGACTGGTGCATCGCCGAACTTCAGTACAAAACTATTGGCTTCCAGAAAACAGGCGCCGTCAGCGTTTACAATGGCGATGTCGTGAAATCCGACACTGCTATCACAGATGAACTCAAGGCTGCCCTCAGAGCAGCTGTCGCCCCTCTTGAACAGATTCCGGAGCGCGCCAAAGACTGGCATCCGAAGTCAAACGATATGGTCCTCGATCTGGTGCATCCTTCGCTTTTCCCTTTGGTCTACGGGCGCACTCGCATCCTCCCCAACGATGTTGCTAGACTCGATGATTGCGTCAAACGTAGCGGTGAAGGAATCATTGTGCCGGTACCACCTGAAGATGTAGATGGTCGGGATCGATTTACTCCGTCGTTCTATGCAAGGCCGACTCCTAGCACCCCATTTAGTAGGCAGTTTCAATGGTTGCCTTGTGATGTCGACATTTCCGATCCTACCCATGTCAAGTAGGTCGATCTCTCTATTTGGAAAATCTCTACTCACGACTTATAGGATAAAGAGTTACATTAACAACCTTCACCCTCAGACGCATAAAGCGTTATACTCAGTCATTGAAGAAATCATCTCACATGCCATCCCACTCTGGAATATGTCACTCAGCCCTTTGAAACACCCAGACTTCAGATACAATCGTATCCAGTACACAGAATGCGTCTACGACCCGGATCCTGAATACGGACCTGAAACAGACGGTCCACAGCAAGGTGACGATGAAGACGATGACGACTTTTTGGAACGGAGGCAGAACTGGTACGAGGCCACTCGTGTTATTGTTCAACCAGAGCCCGGCACGTTTGACCCTCCTCCCTACAACGACAACCTCGTTGGAGAGGCCTTGGTGGCAAAAGAGGCCGTAGCCGTTGATCTTCGGAGGGACTTCACAAAGCGCGGCCTGCAAATCATCGTCAAGCTTGCAAACATACACCTCACTCCCAAGGAGCCGGTATACGAAGGCGGCTCTTGGCACGTCGAAGGCCAACTGGTCAGTTCCCTTCTTTTGATAATGTGAATGTCACTCACCGAGAGGTAAATAGAACGAGCACATTTGTGCGTCGGCGATATACTATTATGACAGCGAGAACATCACTGCCAGCAAGCTGTCCTTCCGCCAGATGTCGCAGATCGATGTCGACGTCGGTTATGAGCAGAACCATCACGATTGGTTGGAGGCAATATTTGGATGTAGACAAGATGGACCAGGGGTTCAGGATTCTGGAACCGTCGACACACCCGAAGGGCGCCTTCTGACTTGGCCCAATATCTTACAACATCGTGTCGAGCCTTTTGAACTCGTAGATCCCGACAAGCCGGGCCATCGGAAGATCCTTGCACTCTTCCTCGTCGATCCGAATATTCGCATAATTTCCACGGCTAGTGTACCCTGCCAACAACGCGAATGGTGGAGTGCGGAATTGCGGAAGGATGTGGCAATCCCGAAACTTCCGGTCGAAGTACAGGATCGCATTTTTAAAGACGTGGAAGAATTTCCCATCGGCTTAGATGAGGCGAAGCGGTTACGGATCAAGCTCATGGACGAGAGGTCGGATTTCGTGCAGCAGCATGATAAAGCTTTCAAACAACATCGGTTCTCTCTTTGCGAACATTAACGCGAGTACGATGTATGTCGATATGGATAGATCTCAAGATAGAGAAAGCACAACTTGACAGTAACTCGAAAGGAGCGTTCATTCGCAATGGGGCATAAGCTTATTCTGATTCTGACGTCAAATCATATGAAAGGACAGCAATATACAAATGTTTTGCATATGTATAACTGACTCAAAAAAGTAGGATCTACCATATTCTCCAGCGTCTACTGCGCGTAGGAGGAATACGAGCGGGCCATCAAGGCCAACTCGCCCAGCCTCCCCAAACGCACGAGTGTACGTCTATAGAAAGAAAACCAAGGATATGCCGGCGACGGTAATGCTATGTGATTGGTCGGTATTGGTCGTGGCCCAGGACATGCCTGGGAGGGAAAGGGTAAGTCGGAAGGAGGGGAATGCGACTGGCGACTTGGGAGGGGGAAAACGGGGAAACCAATGCAAGTATGATACAGTGAGCGTGTGTTGTATACGATGTGGTGTGAAAGAATGAAGCCGTCGGCTGGCCGACGACGAATGCTGGTTAGTGTTTG
The DNA here is from genome assembly GCA_018858115.1 of Tephrocybe rancida. Lineage (NCBI taxonomy): Eukaryota > Fungi > Basidiomycota > Agaricomycetes > Agaricales > Lyophyllaceae > Tephrocybe > Tephrocybe rancida. The sequence goes on from JABCKT010000030.1 coordinate 28,165, forward strand.
TCGGTTAGTGTCGGGTTTGATGTTAGTGTGGGTGTGGGTTCGGGGATGATGAAGGGAGTTTCAGTGGTCGTTTAGAGAGTCTCTGTGATGGCAACAGAGAAGTCGGAGAAGTATGAATTCTGGTCTTTCGGGGAAGCAAAGTCCGGGGAGGATCCTATGAGCAAATACTCCATCAGTGATAAATTCATGGCTGTGTTAAGTTTCAAGACGTACCTCCAAAGAATGTCTGCATCTGAATGCCACGAATCTTGCCACTAGAGCTGGCCCTGAGTATCAGGCCGCTGACGTTGATGACGCTCTTGCCGTTGACGAACAGCTCAAGCTCGCCATTGGCCTTGCCGACGTCGTTGAGCCGGACACGCTCGGAGACGGTAGTCCAAGCGCCAGCCTTGAAGTCGAAAGAGCCACGGCCAACAGATGCACCGTATACGGGGTTGCAGTCGGAGACGGGTTTAATGCCGCATTGTACCTTGTTGGCTGCAAAACGACTGTCGGTGTACGGGGGCAGGTAGGTGTAGAACTCGCCAGCACCGTCAGCGCGCCACATGAGACGGGCCGAGAAGCACGCATCAGAGCGGCGTCCGCCAGAGCAGCTCGTGGCCTCGCTGTCGCTGTTGCCACCGTCTAAAGATTAACAAAATAGAGAGTGAGTTATCTATAAGTGTGATGACAGGCAGCATGCACGTACAAAGACCAGGCAGCTTGCCACCCTTGTTGAAGTCGAAGCCAGCGTCGAAGTACACCGAGTAACCGAAGGTCGCTTCCTTGGCAGTGGAGAGGTCAACATTGCTGGGGCCGGGGGCGTAGAAGGACAGGCCACCCTGAGGTGAGTGGGTGTACGTGTACGAGCCTTTGGGGTAGTGGGCCTTCATCGCCTCCTTGCCGTCGGGAGCGGCCACGTAGTTATGTGACAAGGCGGAGATGAGCTTGGTGGGACGGAGGGTGGCATCAGACAAGGGAAGGGAGTTGGAATCGAGCGACGAGGTTGACCAAGACTTGGAAAAGCCCGAGACGGGGAAGAGGGACGCGAGCCTGCCAGAAGTCGCGAGCCCCTTAGTGGTAGTGGGAGGGGAAGCTACCGCTGAGGAAGTCTTGGTGGACTTCACAGTGCTGGAGGTGTCCTTGACAACGGATGTGTTGTTGGAGCCGTTGTTGTTCGGGATGGGTTTCGATGTCGACGAGGGTGCGGCGGAGGAGACGGGGACAGCTGAACGAGGATGGCAGCTGCTGCGGCGTCCATGGCGAACGGGGATGGCGTTGACGAAGAGGACAAAGGCCAGGAGGATGAGGACGGTGTTGCGAGAGACCATGATGAATACAGTGAACGGGGGTAGAACGAGTGTCGTTGGAAAGTCTTGAAAGAAAAGAAGGAGACTTATACAACAGAAAAAGACCGACTGGACCGAGACAGGAAGGAGTGATGAGGAAGGAGTGAAAGGGAGAAGCCTGGACAATCTTGGTTTATAAACGAACAACTTCTGATGTCGCCGAAGTTTTCGATTAGTCTTGGCAATCTTAGATCCCGTCACATTGAATGGGTCGGGCTAAATGAACCATTGATCTCGGTGAATACAATGCAATGAGTTGATCGTGCCAGTATCGTGCCGTACAAAACAAGGGCCGAGACCCTCGCTTGCCTAGATCGGGCTCAAGTGCTTGCGGCGTACATTTCAGCATTTCAGGACATATTAGCTGAACAGATGATAGGCGTACGTGCAACATACGTGGGCGTATCACAAGTCTTCAGTCACCATATGATAGAGGAACCGCGGCCACACACCACGGTTCCCCATCTGGGAAGCCGCCGGACTTTTCCTGAACGTTCATCAGTTTTCATCAATATGAGTTTGACACCAACGGAACGGAAAAGTAAAAAAAAAAAGCTTGTCCGAAATATTCAAGCCGGCGGGTGCAATATGCATTGTGGATATATGAAAAACAAGAAAGAATCCCCCCATCCGTCGAAGGTGTGATAGCGTATGAAGTAAAGGTGAAAGTAATATAGGACTGGATGGGCCTATGGATACACGAAGCTCGCAAATGAAGCTAGACTGGTGACTTGACACCATATTGAGCTGAAATGAGATCACCACGCTGCCGACCTTCGAAAGCTTCTTGCGATCATCTTCTCGAAGTAAAAGGGCTTGAAATTAAAGGGCCTTCAAGGCTTTTGTTTGTCAAACAAATGCTGCAAGAAAACAATGGAAGCCGAACGGCCGCCTTGTCAATAGTGTCCAACAATGGCGTGGCGCTTCAAGTCACCTGCCATGCTCGGGGTGCGAGAATCCAGAAGAGTTGCACCCATCGACCTTTGGTCCGCTCCTGAGCGGCAGGAATGGTGAAATGAAATGAAAGTTTGACCCTCCAGAAAGAGTGGTGGAGCCGTTATCACCAATAGCGGAGATGCAAAAAAAGAATGGAAAATGACGTAATGTCTCTCAAAATAACTCACATTGCCATAACAACACGACCTGAGCATAACATTGGTTCGACCCTGCACAATGGACTCGGCGCACTGTTGTTCGATCGAGAGATCGATGCGAGGGCCTGCAGAGGATTTTTTGTTGAAAAATAGTCGTGAACAAAAACTAAAGAAAACCCGAGTGTGAAGTTCGGCTCACATTTTGAACCCTCTTCTCATCCGCCCCAGAAATCGCCGGCACGGAAAAAACTGCATCTGACGGGGATAGATAGCGTAACGATGGTTGTCTTCTCATAAGTACTCGCCAGTTCTCGCGGTGCTGGGAGTAAGTTGGAGCTGGTCGTAAGACTGTGTACTGCGATCAGTGATTGATTCGACCGTATGGAGAGCTATGGAGAGGAAGAGCTCAAAATTCTGATATTCAGTCTCCAATTGAATGTGTATGTTTTCCATCGTGAGAGGAGATCTATGCCAACCGGCCCCTCGATGACGTAGGATTGGAGAGGAACATGCGATGTTCGTGACAGTCTTCAAGCATGGAGGATTGGATCTGCAATATATGGGGTAGAGGATCTCTTGCAGTGTATGCTTCGTCCTGGTCTCAATGATTGATGAATTGAAGCGGCGCAAAGCAATGTGCGATCTTGGTAAAATCGGGGACACTTGAATATTGAAATCGAGAAGAGTGAGGGTTACAATGAAGCTCACCTAGTATATTAGCACAGCAGTCAAATGATAGACAACTTGATTATACATTCAGGCCGTCGTTGAAGAAAAGGCGCCCACCGGCATAATATTGAACGCATTAGCTATGTTGGCCTCAAATGACGCGGAACAATTTGTTGTGAGGGTCGTGAAGGAGTATCCACAAATAAATATTTAGAGGATACAAGAGCGCCACATTCAGGAACACAAAATTTCAAGCCTTGCCTTCAAATCTGAAGACCTCCTCCAGACTCTGCCCAGAAAATAGAAATGTCAGAAACTCAAGAGCATTGTAAGACCTCATCAGATTCCTTACCGTCCACCACGGCACCTCCTTCCCACTCCCTTCAGCACCTTCTTCAAAGCTCTCCTGCATCCCATCTGTTACTTTCCACCAGCGCTGTGTCTCCGGATCCTCCGCAACTTTCGCCATGTCGCCCTCGTAGTCGTCCCCAATATACTTGAACGTCGCGATTAGGAGCTGTAGAGGCGGGTAGTGATGGATAGAGTAGTCCACGATATGCGCGCGCTGAAGCGCAGCAAGGACACCAGGCCACACCGCAGCATGAATAGCCTTGTATTCGGCAACCGCAGCGGGCTTGAGCTAAAGAGATATGTGCATTGGGATATGATGACGCGAGATCTACAGAATGACAACTGACTTTGATTATTTGACAGACACGCTTTGCCATGGTTTCGCGAGCAAAGGTTCGTCGTATGTCTTCCTTACTGAAAGTTGGATGAGAGGGGTAAACGTGTTAAAGGCAGTCTAATGTACAGATGGTGTGATATACAGGGGAAACGGCCGCGGGCCGCAAGAGGCCGTAAGGCCCGCTGGTGGTCCCATGGTATAAAACGACGATTGTTCGAAGAAAACAGTCCATGGGTGGACATCTACAGTGATTGACGCGCCAGAACGATCCCATTGGTGATCCGCAGGCGCAGCAACAGACCAACAGACTGAGGGCCAAGAATGACTCTCAAGGACATTGTAATGACTCTGAGCGCTGAAATTGGCAGACTATGGCACCAAAATAGACTAGCAGTCATAAATGCACACCGTCATGACTAGGCTGCGTTAGGCTGCGTTCCTAATAACGTTTCACAGTTTAAAACGATGTTGGGGAAGGAGGAATGTCAGAAATGTATACCCGACGGACCAACAGGAACATTCAAACTCCGCCGCCCTTGGTGCATCACAGACTTCAAACGAAACACCGCAACCACCAGGCTATCTCCCGCCATCTCACATACAAACCACCCAATTTTCTTCAACTAAAGATGGCCGAAGGCAGCAACTACGATTATCTCTTCAAGGTGGGCCACTGTGGCGTGTATCCTAGGCGCTAGGCTAACCGCACTCCCCTGTATTCCAGGTCGTTCTCATTGGTGACTCTGGTGTCGGAAAATCGTGCGTTTCCTCTTCTTTGAGTTATCTTAGGCGACTAATACGAAGCTTCTCTAGCAACTGTAAGTTTTGAGCCTGGTTGACGCTAGGCGGGAGGGCCTAACTCATTGCGCAGTGCTCTCGCGTTTCACACGTAACGAATTCAACCTGGAGTCGAAGTCGACAATTGGCGTAGAGTTCGCCACAAGGTCTATCAACGTCGATGGAAAGACCGTGAAAGCCCAGATTTGGGACACAGGTGAGCTTACAGTCTTGTCGTGATTAGGCGCACGCTTAACATGTGCTGACTCTTGTCTGTCACAGCCGGTCAGGAGCGTTATCGTGCCATTACATCGGCGTCAGTCTTACCTTTACTCTTCGTAATTGAGGTTGTTGTTGACTGGCGGCGACTACAGATACTATCGCGGCGCAGTTGGCGCACTCCTCGTTTACGACATCGCAAAACACGCAACATACGTTAACGTCACACGATGGCTCAAGGAGCTCCGGGACCATGCGGATTCCAACATTGTGATTATGTTGGTCGGGAACAAGAGCGATTTAAAACACCTGCGGGCAGTGCCGACTGACGAGGCAAAGGCGTTTTCGAGTACGTTTCACCTTCTGGCTTCGTTCGGTGTGATTCTGAAGGCAATGGCGTATTGCAGCTGAGAATGGGCTTTCCTTCATTGAGACCTCGGCGCTGGACGCCTCAAATGTCGAGGGCGCTTTCCAGACTATCCTGACTGGTATGTTCAGAGTAGTCTTCATCACTAGGCGACACCTTTTCTAATCCATCCTTGCAGATATCTACCGCATCGTATCCAGTAAATCGCTAGAGTCCTCGACGACTAACATCGAGCCACCCAAGGAGAGCATTAGCGTCGGCCACAGCGTAGACTCCAACGCCAACCAAGGTGGCAAGTGCTGTTAAACTGTGTAGGGTGCGGGCTACGTGGGCATGGGTTCTAATTTGCGGTGCATCTGTAGGACTAGAGGTGTATGTAGGTACACGCTACTTTCTTCCTTCCTCCTTCCTGTCTACATAGTGTAATATTCTTCGTTTACTCCCTTTCGTTCGGAACATCGTACACTCTTGGCTGTACATTTTTACCATTCTGCAACAGCCTGCAAACCTACTACACAATATATGTGTAGTCAGCACGCACAGCCTTCTCTTGAAAGCTTGAACGTCCGGACGTCGCATCAGCTAACTCAGTTTTTGACTTTGACGCTGCTTTGACGTAAACGGAACCTACACCTCGTTTTCATACCAATGCCAATGAGATGCCCTCTTCATCGTTCCTGCTCTTAGACGCGTCCACTAGGACATTGCAACGAGGCCGACTATCCTTTTGAAGACTAATAATGATAAGCTATTTCGATAAAAATGAAAATAAAATAAAAAATATTGCTTATAGCACCTCAGCCCGGCTCGCCTGGTGCAGGTTCCGTTGCTGCGCTTCGCAAAGCCTTGGGCGAGCTACTGGGCAACGTGGCTTCCACTGCGAGTGCCATCCAGTCAAAACCGTCTTCGTTACTTCAACATCAAGCTAGGGTCCATCGTTTCGAGCTTCTGGACCTGCCCAATGAAATTTTGCTCTCTATCTTCGCGCTTCTGATAGACACCGAGCTGTACACTCTGGCCTATCTTTCACGAGGCCTCCACTTCCTCGTCCTTCCCCTCTATTTCATACGTCATGTCACCAACCCCTTCACCGGCGAGCGTGAACTCGTACTTGACCAAAACGCGGGGCACATCCTCGGCGCGCTCACTGGAGCTCTTTTCCGCCCCACCCTTCAGCGTCTTGTCGCAACTTTTGACTTTTCTAAGCCCATGACGACGCTAATAGAAGCTCTCAGTCGTACCGAACGACTCGTCATGTGCCTTGATGCACTACGCGAGGCCCACCTCAACACGGCGAACCTTTTTGGGCGGAGGCAGGAGCTGAGCCTCGCATGCCCAGGGTATATCTTGGCGGATGAGAAAAAGGCGACAAGTGAGTGGCCCGCCAAGCTGGGTGCCTTACTTGACACGATATTGGGGAGAGGGTGTAAGACGCTCACCGTGAGCATGCTGGGGCAGTGGTCACCCTACTACGTGAGGGCAGAGGATTTGGGCGTGCTCAGTCCTCAGTCGATCTGTTTCTCGAGGCTTTTCGTGTGGAACTTTGCTGGTTGGCCAAATTGGCCGTGGATACCATGCATGGCTCTGGAAACGTTCAACATGCATTCTGATTTGCTCTTCAGGAAGGAGATGCTCCTCTGGACCATCGGGACACTCAATAGTTCCAGGATCTCAACCATTTCTCTAAAAAGTTTGCATTATCACCCAGACACATGGGGGGTTATCTTGCCATGGATTAGCATGCCATCACTCTCGACGTTTTCTGTCGATCGGTGCTCGATCAAATGCTCCGACTTGACCAATTTCCTCCAGAGGCATCCCCACATCCAAAACCTGTATATTTTCTCAGCACTGATTCAAACCCTCGAATCAGCCGCGGCACACCAAACTCAATTTGCTCCCTTACTAGTCTCACCCATCTCTCCGCGACCCCGACATTTTTACTTCATCTGCTTGAGCCTAGTTCGAAGGCCTTGCCGGCTCTAGAAAGAGTCACCATCCTATGCCGTATCCAGTTTGGATGCCACTTTGATTTCGAGGTGATGAGCACGACCCTCCTGCGCATCACGCCAAACCTTCTGAATTCCTCCATCCGGCCTTCGCGTGTAGTACGGTTTGCTATGGAGCTTTCGTTCGAGTCCAGCATGAATGATTGGATGTTTCTCGACGCCTTGCCTGACACGCATGCCGGGGAGATGCCGCTGTGCCACATATCCCGGATCGAGCTGCGGCTCTGGCAGTATCGCCTCCCTGAGGATACTGTGGCCCGTCTCCTGCGATGGCTCACTTTATTCCCATGTCTGATAGAGTTAAGTGTTTGTTCGCCGTCGCAGGTTGGCCCAACGGAGGTGGAGGATAGGCTCATGTTTGTGACTGCGATATTTGACAGGTGCCCGAGGTTGGAAAAAGTCGAGATTAATGGTGTTGTGCGGGCGCTCGATGAGTAGTCTGGTATTCTTTAATTGTTTCCTGCTGCGCTCTTCAAGTGGAGCAGTGACCGGCCAGGTTACGTGCATATCTAAGTATCCCCACTGGTACATTTCTTGCCTACCATATTTTTTGTTTCATTGGTCACGATACACACTAGAAAATAGTCCGTACGAATGTTGAAGTAGCCTTTCGAAGATTGAGTCTGACCGGGAGTTCAAGTTCAAGCTTCAAAGAGCGGAACACGGGCTCAGACCCAATAGATCGGAAACATGTACAGCCCGAGCACAGCCACCCCGAAAACAGCATAGCTGCAAATTGTAGGGCTCATTCGCAGCATCTGGTTGAATTCCAGCTGTCTGTCCTTCTCTTTCCCCACCATTCCCTCCCAGAGTCCATTGACACCTTCAACGACGACTTTTGATGCCTTCCCTTGATTCTGGGTCCAGTGTGACTCAGATGCACTATGCACGAGACTTCAAGACGCAAATCACGCCGAACGATACCCAAAGAACTACTCTAATCGTTGCTGGAGTCTATATCCTTGTTATTGGAATATTATGGTGTGTTTTATCCCCAGAATGTCCTGCGCTACAAACCCCCTCATCCACGGCTGTCGACAGGCATGTCCCATACCTTAAAATCGTTAGTGAGTGCAACATGCATATAAGAAGGGCGCGCAAGTTTTGACGATCGCAACAGTATACCCCTTCAAGTGAGCCTGGTTTATCATGACTTTGACTGTGACGCTGATGTTTGTACAGGCTTCTTACTGTCGGTTTCCATGAAGTATTTCAAACTCGCTCATGAGATGATCGAAGTACTCATGCCAATGTTTTCAGATGAGCCATGCAATTATGGGCGTTTTGACATGTGCACACATCCATTCCATTGAGCTTGATCGTGCGTCTCCGGCCTAATATCCGAAATACCCATCTAACTCAGGAGGCAACAGCGGATGAGGGAGGATCTACGCGAATGTCTGGTGGAATCCAATGGATAACTCTTCCAGCGGGCTATCTCGGTTCCTCTTTCATCGGAGCTTGCTTGATCGCGTGCGGATTCAACACGAACGCGAGCAAAATAGCGTCGATTGTGCTTGCTGTTTTCTTCATATTCACTCTGTGGTGGGCACGCCGCAATCTCCTGTACGAGAAGTCTTCTGTCGCCCTTGTAACATTTTCCTAAACTTTCGCTGTATAGAACCTGGGCCCTTATCCTTGGAATGTCAGGCCTCATTGTTCTATTCTGGTTCGTCGGTGGCGGCGTAGCGCTTCGATACCTGGTAGGATCAAGTCTCAACTGTTAAATTGGTATTGATTAACGAGCGCTCAATACCAGGTGCTATTTATCGGGGTCATGTCTTGTATGTATGTCCTTTGGGATGTCATTGGTGCGTTACCATCGTCCTCCATCCCGGTTCATCTCCTGAACCCGGAAAAACAGACGATACGATAGCCAGGAAGGTAAATAGCTCGGACGCCTCTGCGTTTGCTGAGATATGTGGCTGTTTCCCAGCTCGAGGTGCGCGCTCCCGTGCTATGTTGTGAACTTTATATCAACGCTTGATGGTTTGCTCAGTGTGGGGAGTGATATGGCTAATTCAGGCATTCATTTTCTTCGCTTTGGGGGTTATCGTCGGGCTTGTGTCGTTTAAGGTACTCCGATCTACTGGTTTTGATCCCTCATGTGTCTAACAAACCCTTCAGCAATCAGCAGCAGAGCAAAAGGTTGACTCTTCTCACTTCTTACCTGTTCCGGGCTCTCATTCCGGCGCGCTATCGATATCCCCCTGCGCGCTAGCGGTGACACTGGTCATGATTGCCATTGACGGTATCGTTGCTCTCGTATAACTGCTTCGTTATTCTTTCTTGGACTTTGACTTATACCTGGACCTTGACTTATACTTGTAATGCTTGTATTTTTTTGTGCCCATCTGCATGACTGCTGATCTGTGTACGTACTTGGCATGTACTTACTGTACTAGAACACTCGATGAATAAGAGAAAAGAGAAGAGACTGGAGATTACTCCCTGACGAGTTCTCTCGATATTTCATTTAAACAAGAACATTTAAGCGGATTATGCGGGGCAAACCGAAGCCAATTGCGCCACCACGTTACAATGAACCATGAGGTGGTCTGACACAAGGGTCTTGAAACATCGTGGCTTGGAGTAACAAACAGAACCAACAATGGTAGAGAGAGAAAAGCGGATGCCTCATCTTCGAGCCTTCAAAACCCACATCTACCCCATTATGCAAGCAATACATTCCATGGTATTCGTACAACTGCTGTATAGTACAAGCCCGTCTTTGCCCCTACATAACCAAACCAAAGGAATGAACAGATCGATTAATTCTTCTGTTCTCCATCCAGCACTCTACGCATCTGCTCCAGAATAGCTTCACGCCGTTTCTCGCGTGTTTCTGGATCCATGCTGTCAATATCGTGAACATCGTTTGAGCTTTGGCGAGCAACCTCATCGTATCCACCCTTGAATGGCGAGAACCTCCAGGGTTGCATCGCTCCGGGTGGAGGACTGACTCTTTCCCTTATGGAAGAATCAGACGAGTCGCGGGAGGCAGGAAGTTCGTGACCTCTCCACTGTTTCCCATCGTGGACCTTCATTGGCATAGAAGTTGCGCTGACGTCGTTAATGTTGTCAGAGTACTGTACGGGCTGGAATTTTCCTTTCACCAGGGCGTCTGGATTTTGATAACCGTCCGAAGGGTAGTGATCGAGAGCCGAGCTGCCAGATCGGTTGTGTTGTCCAGCTTCAATTTTCGTCTTCACAGCCTCGAACATCAGTCCCGCCTCAAGTCCAAGCAAGGCTTCTGTCGAATGTTGAGCACATCGTGCATCAATTCATAGGAGGGGTAGAACGTACGCTCTTTCTCCACAGGGAATGGAAGAGACGATGGGTCCGGTTTGACATCATGCAAGATGCTCAGACGACGTTTTTGCCGCCGCCGGCGACGACGACAGAGGAATAGAAGGAGCAAGGCTAGGAGCAGGAGGAGCAGGAGGCCACCTACTACCCCTCCCACTATTGCGCCAATATTGATGGACTTCTTTGCAGCAGCCGATGGTAGATTGGCCGCTGGTGGGGAGGCTGCTGGGCTACTGGAGGACACAGCAGAAGTGAACGCGGGATCTGTCAAGCTAGTCGATGCAGAGGGTTGGGAAGTAGAATCGTTTCCTGAAACACTCGAGCTAGAACTTGAGGAGTGTGAAGTGGCCGTATGAGTGGGGCGGGCAGTTGCATGCCGAGTGGAAGACGATGTGGGTTCTCTTTATGTAGTGTAAGTATCATCAAGTAAATCAAATCTGGAGAGGGCGTACTGTGTCGATCCAGGTGTCGGTTCAGTCGGCGTCGACGTAACTGCGTCGGGAGGAGGACTTGAGGTTTCCGGGGCGGTCGATACTGAATTGGGGTCGTCGACACTGGCGGAGACTCCATCGAGGACAGTACCATTTCTGCACATACCATTCATATCTCGGAGAGCGATTGATAAAATTGAAACATACAAGTCTTTCGCCTGTAATTCGCAGGACAACCTTTATTCTGCGCTTAGTGGACGTTCTACACTGATGATCGCGACATACTCACGAGGAATTAAAGTTTAGGCCACTCATGGCTTCCGGCGCTATGAAAGAATAAGATACCAAGGCCGTGGAGATGTATGAGGCGACTGGGTTGAACGATGCGGATGCTCTTCCAGGATCGCACGACAGGAAGAGGTTCATGAATTGGGGGTCGCCATCTTGTAAGTCCCAGGACACCTGGAATGCTTCACCAAGGTGTACAATGGGTGGATCGTTAAGTTTGAGAGCACAAGTGGTTTGAAGGGCCGCGAGGGTAAGGGTGCTAAATGCATCAGATCAATGTCAAACACTCGAAGCCAGAAATCGCGCAGTAAAAACATACATGCATCGACGGGGGCCCAACCCTCGCAGAGGGGGCATCGTGATGGAGGAAAGCAGAGGCAGAAATCGGGGTAGGACTCATGTTAAACTGGCTGGGGCTATGGAAGGATAGCTTAGGGTGACGAATGATGGAGATCATGGACTGTCTGAAACTCAGAAATTATCCATCAATTGTTACGGTGTTCCATGGCGCTTGTTAGGTCAGATTGACGAGGGCCTTGAGAGGAGAGTCCGCCGATCGCCGATAGAGCTACTACTAGCACTAGAACTCAATCCTTTCACAGTGCAGCCTATCTATATCAAGACTTGCTCTAAATTCTAATGTTCCTCTGCGAAAGGTTGAAGGCTGTGTACGGAAGGGTCAGAGAGTATGTCCCTAAGCCTGATGGGCAGATTCAGTACACCCACCGCTTTCCCCTATTGGTGATATCTTCCGATCGCGAGTCCCCATAAAATTGACCTTGTGTGGCCGTGGCAGGGGCCCGGGGGCAGGGATAGTGCAGATAATTTGATTTAAGAATAAGCCGCCGAGCTAGCGCTAAGTTGTTGACATTGATTGCAATGCCTCGCTCAAGGACAGCATCGAATGAATATGGTGCAGAGGGCTAGGAGCAAAGTGGAGCAAGGGTGACCAGTGACGCGTTGACGGTGGATGTTTGAACACTCCGTTTGAACACTGCCCCATTTGGAGTAAACAACCACTGACCGGATCAATTGGGAGAGAGATCTCGATCAACCGTGACTTTTGTATCGAACTTGAGTTGCTGGCATAAAAGTCCACCATGTCGAGTTGAAGCTCTACGGACGTATTACAAGTTACAGTGAATGCAAAAGGACCTACTCATCACCCTATATTTCCTCTACACTTCCTGTAGGCCGATAGAAGCCGCTCTCCTCGGAGTCCTCGTCGACTCTATTGATGGAGTCGTTGTCCAGCACTCTGCGCATTTGTGCAAAAAGTTCCTCGCGACGCCTTTCTCGTTCTTCTGTATCATCTGTAATGTGGCTATCCTGACTCGGTGTTCTAGTTGAAGTTAGATCTTCGACATATTCGTCCCAAGGGCCTTCCCCGGACTTGAGTTGGATAGGGGCCCCCGACTCTTCAGATTCAGATTCTACCCTTCTGTTTGTCTCTGGGTAACCTGTGACTTCCAAGTGTTCTTCTCCGCGGTATATAGCTGGCACGGGTGGGCTTATAGGACTCAAGACACGAGACTGAGGCCCATACTGGGTCTTCTCTGTCATCGTATCTGGGCTCTGAAACCCGCTTGCACTGTAGTGGCCAAGGTCCGACCCCCGAAGCCTACTCTCCGTCCTTGAACGAGCTCTTTCCGTTTCTTTCGCAGCTTCGCTCATCGCAGCGTCAACCTTTGCCAACCATTCTAGACAAGATGGATGGGCATGCACTTGCGCTACCGTGAAGAAAGGACATACCGTTATGTAGAGAAGGGGACGGAGACGCGGTGGGATCTCTGGTCATGTGCAAGAGATTAAGCTCCGATGCGTTACGTCGCTTGCGACGACAGAAGAAAAGAACTGCGACAACGCCAGCTAATCCCAGAACGCTGCCAAGAACTCCTCCGACGATTGCGCCAGTGGTCTTGCTCCCCTTCAAAGATAACGTAGGACTCGGATATTCTTTCGTTGGGTTTGTGGTTGAATTGGTATTAGTAGAGGAACTGGACGTAGTCGGCGGTGTGGTTGTAGCCATGGATATCCCGATTGATACTTCTGGTGTGGTACTAGTGGTGTTGGACTGAGTAGTTGGGTATGGTGCTGGGGTGTGTGGGGTGCTGGCTGGTTCCGGTGCTGTTGAGGAGCCCTTGGGGGCTGAGGTAGTTGCTGTATTTGTTGTGGGTGTAGATGACACGCCTGGCGACATGCTACAGAGTCATTTCAATTTGAAGAAACCCTCCTGTACTTGCTGAAAACACGCACGAAAGGCTCGACGGCGGCGGCGACACGATTGCACTCGAATGCGAAATTCCGGTAGCGATTGTTGGCGTCGGACTCGACGGGGTTCCAGCCGGTTCCAAATTGAAAGTCGCAAAATCCAATCTATTACTACTTCTTGGGGCGGGATGATTCAGGCATTCTTCATCCACGAAAAGAGGACCTACAAGTCCATAGCGTTCAGGGTACAGTGAGCTCTAGGACTCCGTTAAGGGAGGCCGTTGCACTAGAGCATATCACTTACAACTGAGTGGGCTGAACATTGATTATTCCGACCCGCAATGAAGACGCGACAAGCGCCGTTACCTGGCTTGGGCTTGGTACAGGTTGCTGGTTTCCTATGCTATGGTCACAGTTAACGGTAAGGTCAAATTTTCCCGGGATCCCGCGGTTAAGCGTCCACGCTACAAGAAGCTGATTCCCAGCTTGAAGAGAAGGAGAGGGAAGTGTGAGAATTAGAGAATTAACTACTCGTGCTGAAAGCGAAAGAACCCTGTCCGAACCGAGGTCAGCCAAAGCCACAGGGAACGAGCAGACGCACGTTAGCGACCCAGACAGAGACGAAACTTGTCGTAGCATCTTCCTATGGCAGCTTTACACGCGGTCATCAGCTTTAGTAGTATAAGAGCAAGTAAGAATAGAGGCAAGGTACTGGGAAAAGATCTTGATGAACAACGAAACTAGGGTAGCCATCATCCAGCTATTAACACTACAATGTTCAAACTTTTCCCGTCTGCTCCTGATGAACGGGGACCCGTGCCAAGAATGGGCATATATTGTACCTCGGCGTGGTATCAATAGATCAAGAGGCGATCTCAGATCCCTACTTGGAAGAAGTGCTAAACGGTCGTGAATAAGTAGAAAATCGACGTGGATCCAAAAAGTCTGAGCTCCTCTCTGCGCTCGATGCCCCCAAGCTTCTGCAACATGCTCGTCGTTATTATTCCTGCCCATGAAAGGAGAATCACGGGCGGTGTGATTTCCAGCCATGTACAAGTATTAAACTGGCAGGCCAGATCATGATGAGAAGTTGTTCAAACTTCAAACAGCGTCACATCATAAAGATCGTAGTAACTGGAGTGTCGGATGGCCGCATCTTAAAATACATAAGGGAAACCACAAATGAAGAGAATAACTTATAGATACTTAGGAAGACACTGTTCAGGAAGCATCCGGAGATATCCGGGATTTTCTGGCCCTCCTGTTCGTCCTGAAGGGCCTGGATTTCAGATACCAATTTCAGATTATCCTCTGGACTATCTGGAGTGCACCGTAGCGCTGTAATAGCTTTTCTGGATCCATCTGGTCCTGCCCTTGCAATTGCTTCCGTGTTCAGAAAAATTTAATCATATTTTGATCTTCTACAGATCTGCTACCAACTGACGCCGCTCGTACATATTCCTAAGCCCCATGTCCCACTCCGTTGCCTGCGCCCCACTGTTCTCTGCAGATCTATAAATGACTGAGTAAGCACAAGTAAGCCAGGAATGGGATTAACGGCGTACTGATGGCCAACGAGTTCTTTCGAAGTCATTTGAAGTAATACCGAGCGCTTTGGGATAATTTTGGAGACATTAGATCAAGAAAACTCCAGTAGAAATTGAGATATACCACAAGGAAGGTAACGAGGGACACCTCTGAGCAATACCGCCGTGGTTCGTAGCCATGTCAATCCGTCTCTGGGGTGAATAGTCGTCGAATCGCCGATCCACGAGCCTCTCGACCTAAGGCTACATAAGTTGATGGAAAGAGTAGGCAAACAGGTTATACGCACCGTTGACGCCAATTTTCCACTCCCAACCGACTATAGGCGTTGCACTACTATCCCCTCTACCTCGTTACCCTCCACCTTACACTTCGGCTTCTGGCTTATCCGCTTGATAGTTGTGTCAGGGTGTAGCTATCGATGTTAGATGTCAGCTTTTCGAAAATATTGACTAGTAGGACTAGGTGGAGTTACATACCTCAAATTGCTTCGAAATTTCCTGGAGCCTGTACACGACCGGGGTAAGTAAGGCTGTGAGAAATAAGTATATCGCTCCCATACCGTAGCGCTCAGTGTTGCCCCACAGCGGTTCCATCGGCTTTGTGTCTGTCGCGTCGGGTCGCGCACCACAAGTGGTTCTAGACAGAATATCTCAAAAGGAAATACGAGTGCCTCGAAAAACTCGGTCGGAAGGCAACATACCGCGTGAATTTCCCTCAAAACTCATTCAAGCTTGTTCAAGCAGCGCGTAAGCAACCTGTGAGTGCACTCTGCCATAAGTGATCGGTCCCGCACCGAAACTCACCCATACCGGTGCCCATAACAAGAGGGAGGTGAACAAGAACGGTAAAACTGGGGGAGATGGTGGTGGCAGCGGAAAGAGTTGCGAATATCCTTCAAGTCCGACAACGAGAGTGGTGACATCATGCTCACCCAATGCTCACCTAGAAACAGAACACTCTCTCCTGCTTTTGATCTCGACCGGGCTCCCCGAGCGCTCCGCGCATCTGAAATTTGCTGAACGGACCTGTGCAGCCCAGATATTTCGCCGGCTTCCAGATCTCCCCAGATCCCGTTTTCACTGGGAGTGACGCGTTGACGGTGGTCGTTTTGAACACTCCGTTTGAACACTGCCCCAAAACAACCACTGACCGGATCAATTGAGAGAGAGATCTCGATCAACTTCTGTATCGAACTTGAGTTGCTGGCACAAAAGTCCACCATGTCGAGTTAAAGCTCTACGGACGCATTACGAATTACAGTGAATGCAAAAGGAACCTACTTATTACCCTATGTTTCCTCTACACTTCCTGTAGGCCGATAGAAGCCGCTCTCCTCGGAGTCCTCGTCGACTCTATTGATGGAGTCGTTATCCAGCACTCTGCGCATTTGTGCAAAAAGCTCCTCGCGACGCTTCTCTCGTTCTTCTGTATCATCGGTATCGTGGCTATTGTGACTCGGTGTTCTAGTTGAAGCTAGAACCTCGAAATCTTCGTCCCAAGGGCCTTCCCCGGGCTTGAGTTGGATGCCCCCCGACTCTTCAGATTCAGATTCCACGCTTCTGTTTGTCTCTGGGTAGCCTGTGACTTCCAAATGTTCTTCTCCGCGGTATATAGCTGGCACTGGTGGGCTTATAGGACTCAAGACACGAGACTGAGGCCCATACTGGGTCCTCTCCGTCATCGTATCTGGGCTCTGAAACCCGCTTGCACTGTAGTGGCCTAGGTCTGACCCCCGAAGCCTACTTTCCGTCCTTGAGCGAGCCCTTTCCGTTTGTTTTGCAGCTTCGTTCATCGCAGCGTCGACCTTTGTCAACCATTCTAGACGACGTGGGTGAGCATGCACCTGGGCTACCGCGAAGCAAGGACATACCGTTATGTAGAGATGGTGATGGAGACGCTGTGGTATCTCTGGCCGTACGCAAGAGATTAAGTTCTGATGTATTCCGTTGCTTGCGACGATAGAATAAAAGAACTGCAGCAATAACAACTAATCCTAGAACGCCGCCAAGAACACCCCCGACAATTGCGCCGGTGGCAGTCTTCTTGATCCCCTTCGTGGGTGCTGAATCTGATCCGTTCTGTAGGCTTGTGGATGATAGGATTGTATTGGGGGGGGTGGGGGTTGGCAATGTTAATGAAGAAGTAACAACCTGGCTCCCTGAAGCATAGGCCGTTTCACTGCTGGCCGGAGTTGTTGTATCCGATCGGGTGCTAGTCATGATCGGAGCTCTTGTAGAAGTCAAAGATGCTGTAGAAGTCAAGCTCAGCTTCGTTTCACTGGACGACCCAACCAGCCAGCTGCACGGTGCTTCCTCAGTTGGAGCTAATTTGTTGCCAGTGAAAATGCGTACGATGAGCTCGACGCCAACGGTGATGGATCCTTTGATATAGAAATCGAAGTTCTGGTGACCGTCATTGCACTGGATGTTCCCGATGAACTTGGAAGCACTTTCAAGTCGAAATGTTGTGGAGGAAATTTTTTGGGGGGATTCTGTCTTGAACGGGTCCAGTCCTCCCATCAGGCCTTCTCCAGTCAAAAGAATGGTAGAACTTACGAGGAGCTGGCCATGAGACGACAATGAACTTGAATTCTATAGTTCCGTTATGAAAGGGAGGCTGGCAGTCCACTGAGTCATGCCACTTACGGAGTATTGGGAGTAGAGCCGTAATCTAAACTTTGGAATGTAGAAGAGTCCCTCTTGACCAGTTGCTGAGTTAACGATGCCACCGTGACGGGCCCTCCTTCGCCGTCGCATGTAATGGCGAGGTCAATAAATTCTGGGTCATTGCCCATGTCTTTCCACATCACAGTCAATTCGCTCCCGGAAGAAGGGGGGGGGGCTATAGGGTTTAGTTCCAGAGCGCTAGCTAGCTGTTTTGACAGAGAAAGAACCCTATCCAATGCCGTGTTCAGATTAGAGAAAGCGAAAGCTAGAGAAAACAAGTAGACGCACGTTAGCGACCAAGACAGAGACGAAGCTTGTCGTAGCATCTTCCTATGGCAGCACTACACGCGGTTATCAGCTTTAGTAGTATAAGAGCAAATAAGAATAGAGGCAAGTTATTGGGAAAAGATCTTGATGAACAATGAAACTAGGGTAGCCATCATCCAGCCATTAACACTGCAATGTTCAGACTTTTCCCGTCTACTCTTGATGAACGGGGACCCGTGCCCAGAGTGGGCATGTATTGTACTTCAGCGTAGTACCAACAGATCATGAGGTGATGTCAGATCCCTACTTGGAAGAAGTGCTAAACAGTTGTGAGTAAGTATAAAATCCACGTGGATCCAAAAAGTCTGAGCTCCTCTCTACGCTCGATACCCGCAAGCTTCTGCAACATGCCCGTCGTTACTATTCCATCTCATGGCAGGAGGGCCATGGACAATGTGATCTCAGCCTTGTACAGGTATTAATCTGGCAGGCCACATGATGATGATGATGATGAGAAGCTGTTCAAAACAACATCACAAAAAGATAGTAACTAGAGTGTCGGATGACCGCTTTCTAAGATAAGGGAAACCATAAATGAAGAGGATAGCTTATAGATAGGAAGACTGACCGTTGTTGCCTGGTTTGATATATGATTATAACATCTGTCTGAACTGAATGTATTGGATCAGCCGGTACTCGGACGATAAGTGATCGTGGCCACGAAACGCTTTGGAATCTCAATCGAACAAAAAGATGCTGGGAATATGATAACCATAGAGACAGGACATTCAGCGGCTCATCTGGAGGACCCAAGTACGTGTCAAAGAGGGTCAAGAAACTGGTATACAAAAGGAGCCTTGAAGAGCTCGCAATGCTTTCCCCCCTGTGTCGGGCCAACCAGAATTATAATTGGCGCCAGATTTGAAGGAATGGGCGCAGGTAATACCGAATGACTGTCGATGAGCAGGAGACTCAACACAAGGTTTTGGGTGGATATTTCTGCGCTGCTATAGGCAACAAGGGCTCTGTGAAAATCGACATTTCTTGCTGCAACACAGTTATCGCCTCAACTGCAAGGTCATTCTTCAGAACTGCGGCTTAGCCCCCCGTGGGTAAGTCTGAGGCGTTGTTGACAAGCGACTTCCAGTGACTGCTTTCCTATTTAACCAAAGTTGATCTACAGAAATGATGTCTGGTCAAGGGGTGGGAGTCGTATAACATTGGCTAAACTGACCAGTTTTACAAAAGCCGTAGATCGCAGCAGGAGTTCTCTCACGAACTATCACGGACATCATCGATGCATCATCCAAAGAAACCAGAGTAAACACGCCCAGAGTCTGCCATCTGCCATGGGCCCATTAATCTTCTTTAGTGACGATGCAACAGGCTCGGCATCACATTCCAATAAGCTTGGAGTAGGGTAGCGTGCGCTAGTATATATAGCCGTCGTCACTGTGTCGGAGGGGTACCACTGGTATGAGTGCCATTTTCGAAAGCTGGGACTCCAGGTTACAGTATAACTTGATGGAGCTTCTGGTTGTGGTTGTTGAAAACCGCGATTTAGTTGCTGTTGAATACCAAAGACTAGTGTCGAGGTAGAATATGGTGTGGTTGACGCTGGTGAATATTCCAAGACTATGGGCTTGAGTCGACATAAGAAACATTTAAGATTCAGAGGCAGTGGAGGCGCTGAGAAGAACGGCAGTGGCAGGGATCCGATTACGTCAAAACGCGTCCACAACTCCAAATATACGCGAGGCCATTTTGGACTGTTCGGCTTTTGGTTTCTCTTCGCATTCAAGTCTACCTCCGAGTCGTGGACGTCGAATCTTGCCGAAAGTCACTCAAGTAAAGCCGAATCCCTGCCGACTATGTCCGCCGTCAAGCAACAATAAACGTGTACTACTCGGAAAAGTAAACGAAAATGCCACTGATATTCGAAGGCAACATTCAGTGTAAGTAATAGGCATATAAGACAGTGTGGTTGGTGTGTGCAACGAGGATTAAATGGCAAGGCTGTCTTGCAAAACATCCGCTCAAATGGTCCCAAAGTGTAGTATAGGTAGTGCCAACCAAGGAGTTAAAATGTCAAAATAATAGAGGGCACTCAGATATAACCTGGGAGTAGTCCGGATGTACTCCCACTGTTACTGCTAGAAGTTGGTGTGTGAGTACCA
The DNA here is from genome assembly GCA_018858115.1 of Tephrocybe rancida. Lineage (NCBI taxonomy): Eukaryota > Fungi > Basidiomycota > Agaricomycetes > Agaricales > Lyophyllaceae > Tephrocybe > Tephrocybe rancida. Next base: position 48,213 of record JABCKT010000030.1, read on the forward strand.
TACCCAACGTAGCGTCGATCGTCGACCCGCGATGTTTGAGAACTTGCAGAAGGATCTAGGTATCCATATGTAGGACTGTATCCATGCGCTGTATAGGCACCTTGATAATCCCCAGGCGAAGGAACGTGGCTCGGATATTCGTAATTGTCGTGGTTGAAACCCTGAACAGCCTCATGCGGGGTTTGACTCCTAACGGGGCCATCGAACTCTGCGGGTCCTGGAGATCTCGTTCCAGGTGGAGGACCAACCCACTCTGAAATACATGGTCAGCTTGAGAGCATTAGTGAAGGGGATAGCTATACCATCGTCTACATCCGAGTTCTTCAATTCCTCATTTCGCAGATATTCCAGATCACCGAGGCTGCTTGCCTTGTTGCGCCTCCTCCAAACGATCAAAACGACAACTCCCAGAATGGCGACGATTGCGACACCACCAGCCGCTCCACCCGCTATAGCACCGATTGGCTTGCTTTGTCCATCAGGGGTGGAGGTTGGAGCTGACGAGTTTGCGTTGTTGCTGTCGATGGTACTAGTGGAGGAGGCATCCGTGCTGGAAGTTGGAGCAGGATTGTTTGAGCTAGGTAATGGTAGAAGGATAGGGATTGTAGAACTAATCGTGCTACTAGTGGCCTTCGCAACAGCAGAGAACGATGTGGCTGATGGCGCCTCCGTAGTAATACTGGCCGTAGATACTTTGGAAGTGTTTGTTGGTAGTACAGAAAGGCTTATAACCAAAAATCAAGCACTGACAGGTACGGTTGGAACAGGGCTCACCTCTGAAGGGAGGACTCGAATGTCGTTGTAACAGACGAAACGGACAAAGTAGGAGATTCATCGGTGGACGAAGTAACAGATGCCTGCGAGGTCATGCCGGCAGTGTCTGAGGGGGGAGGCGACTGCGAGTCTCCGATGTTGACCTTGGTGATGGTTTCGGCCGCGCCGGCCAGAACGGTGCCATCACTATGATGTTCATTAGCCTTGGGATTCCACAGGGGGTTACAAAGAAACCATACATATTCAAAGCCTTGATGTTGCATGTAAGACTGACGTACAATTAGAGAACAGAGGAGCCTTCAAAATGCCCGTACTTACGCGTCGATGATTTCTCCAAGCAGCCCAAGTGGTGGAATATTGGGAGTCACGGTGGCCTTACCGTCTGCCGTGTTCGCTGGCGTTGTAGTAACGCTGGCAGCAATACCGCCAAAGGTCGTACATGTAGTCACCAAATTGAAAGTGCCCGGATCCCCTGGATCTGTAGTCCAGGTGACTTGAAATGAGGCACCAAAGGACAGCGGGATCAAGGGAGGAATGAGTGAAATTGCATGCGAGGTTTGGAGAAAACAGAAGAAGCTGTAAAATGTGTCCGTCAGCGGCGTCGTTGAATCTGGGCTAGGAAACACACATAAAATAAAAAATCCGGAACCTCCAGCAAGAAAAAGACATAGTTGTAATCAGGAGGATCGATCTTGCTTAAGGTTATGAAGGCTGAACAGCCATGAGCCTGCGAAAAGTAGGTAGGTGGTGTTGGTTACCCGCTCATCAGTCATGTCGAATCACTCTTCTCATAACGCGATGAGCGATGAATATGGTCTTGAGATATTGGACAGTTAGAAGATAGTTTGCTGTCTGTCGTCATCTGATTCTCCCTTTACAGCGGGCTCAATAAGGCTATGCAATAACGTAGCCATGTGCCATTGGCCCACCATATCTCATCTATCAAAGATCGACAAAGGAACAAAACATGTATGGTTTTAAAAATACGCACAATCTGAACGAATGGACGTGGTGATGCGCTTGGGAATTACCGTCGCCACCGTGGCATCTGTTTTGAAATATTAATGTTGTGGTTTCATCTTCCAAGAATTTGAGCTCACGGAGCATAGGCATATACAAGGTTCTTACGAGACAGATCCCAGTCCTGAATACTTGAGTTCGACAGCGTCCTAAGAAACTCAAGTTTGAGCGGTTTGCATTTATGATGCGATGGTATGACAGCCTCGGCAGGAATTGCTGCATGCAGAGAGTGTAATATTTATACGAGTACTGCCGCCATGATCGACTGATGACGGGGACGAGACAGGATTTGATATCGACGGACTCGAAAGGACTCTTTTATCGTCGAGTTGGAACTTCGAGAGAGAGTGCACTTCTTGAAATTGAAAGTCCGACAGTCCTCAATGAATTGATCCGAGACACGGTGTCATGCAATGGTCTGCCGGGGCCTCTGGGCACATTGCAAGGCGTGCTGGGGAAAGAACACTCGTTGATATACACACGAAAGTACATTAGTACCAGAGGTTGGCAAAGGAAAGTCGGTTGTGTATAAGTAGGAAGGTGATTCTGCAGTCGGAAATGTTGAAACATGCATACGGCTACCTGATACTGTAAAAGAGGGTGGAGTGGTGATTCCTGGTGAGTGCGTTAATCATGAGTCATTCGTTCTGAGTAGGTATAAGAGTCTGTGTCTGCATAGTCAGGTGGTCCGATGTCATCTGAGGAAGGATGCGCCCATTGCGCGCTGTAGAAAATTTCTCTGTGCTGATCCTCCAATTCCAAAATCCGTTCACTCATACGCTGAACTTGTAATCTTAGTCGTCTGGCGTTCAAGACGTCCTGTATAAGGACTTCTGAAGATTCTGGGATTATAGAACTTCCGGACTCCAGATCAACTTGCGTTGACGAGGGAATGGTCTGCTGAGTTGCTACATCGCCTGGTTGGCGTGTCGCTTCTGCTATTCGCACTAGAAATTGCCGCAAGTCAATTTGTGCGATAAAACTGTGACAACAGGGCAGGGCTCGGTAGATTAATGCTTACCAGACTTTTCTGTGGGCTGTCTGTAACTCGGATCGTGAATCAACGGCTCCAGGATGGAAGGTCTAGGATCTCGACGTCTGCGGCGAAGGACACAAGCGCAGACCACAAGAGCGAGGGCGGCTAAGCTTCCCAGCACTCCGCCAATGATAGCTGCAATTTGAGTGTGATTCATTGCCGAAGGGCCTGAAGACGATCCTGGTAATAACCCTGCAGATTGGATGGGGATGTTGGTGGTGAAAGTCAGAGTTGTGACGCTGGTTGAAGACCGAAAGGGAAAAGTGATCGTTGTTGTCCTCTCGATCTGGGTAAATCCAGGAGGGGCAACTCCACCTGAAGTCGCGCTTATCCCTGGAGTTATGGTCCAAACATTACCCAAGGAATCCGTAGTCGTCTGAACGGCCGTTTCTTGCCCTGGCGGTCCTAGCTCGGTCGTCAGTTGCTCCAGAATTGTAGCCGAAATCAATGTATCGGAACCCTGAACAAATGTAGAGTTTTCAGAGGCTGATGATGCGGAAGGGACCGTTGTGGGCGACCTACGTGCAAGATAAGCTATCAACAATATATAATATAACTCATCTGTCGAAAGGACGCACATGCTATTGTCCGTCGTCGGACCTGTGATAGATGACGAGAACGTAGGGGAGAGGATAGAAGAGGTCGGAGTAGGACCAAGAGCTGGCGATGAAGAGTCCGTAGGGACGTCAGCGGAAAGCACAAAAAAGGAAGGGCTTGAAGCGAGTGTGGTTTTATTGCTAAGCATTGATTAGATCCTTCCCGCCGCCCTGCAGTATAAACGATGAACGTACGAGGTGTCGGTGGCCCGCAGGGTACACGAGCTATATATGTTTCAAACCAGGGACTTGAAAAGAGTAGAAAGGCGGCTTACGCATAGGCCTTTCGAACAGGTGGTGGTAATTGGCTCATCAGCTGGCTCAAGGAAATGGTGACATGCTTGTCCCCTCCAAGGACGGCGGTACGAAGAGGGACCGTTACGTTTTTGCATAGGGCGTTGACGTTGAACGTTGAGGGGTCACCAGGACTCAGGATCCAAGTGAGACTCACGCTTTGGTTGGAGAAAGCAGTGTCGAAACCAACAGAAAGTTCTAGGCCAACAGCAGTTTGAAAGGAGGCAAAAGCAACTCTAATTGAAAGTAAGAATGGTGTCCTGGCCAGCGTTGCAGGGTTGAAAGACATACACGATTCCAAGATACTGCAGGCTGACCATGTTGCTGAGAGCCGACAACTTCTGGGGGATGCTTCAGGAGCCCAGTAAGAATGTTATGCTGAGAAAACATCTATTCGAAGAGATGATCGACGGGTGTACTCTGACTGTTCATCAGGAATATCAGCACCACAGATGTCATACTCGATTCCTCTAATCGGGTATTTGGAACCGTAAGCCTCGAGGCCCCGAATTCGGGGTCGTAGAGCACATTTTAGCTAATGATGTTGGGCCAGGATTCGAGTGTCGAAGATTGGCCACTAGTGTCAAATAAATATACGAAGCGCATGTTGGTCGAGAACTCAACGGTTTAGTTATACATATCAAAATGTTCCGCCCATTCAAGTTGCTGTCGTTTTTGTCGAGAATCAATCATGTCGAGCCGAGGATGCCGAACTTCTGACATTGACTAGAAGAACAACTAGATTTGCGTGATAGAGGAGCAAAAAACCCATGATCCACCGATTGTTGCTTAAGCGACGAGATCATGATTGATTTCTGTAGTGATAATATTCAGTGATAACATAGGGTTTGATTGCCATCGAATTTTCGTGAAGCTTGAAGCTTTGAAGGCTGAAGCTGAAGCTAGTCATGATAGTCCTCCGAGACGAGAATTCGACACAATAAGAGTGGTATAGCTGGCAAGGTAGTACGTGTGTACAATGTCACTGCACTTCGGGAGGGCCGTTGATGACAATTGGAAAAAGAAAGGTCAAATTGAAATACAGCAAAACACTGACACTGACAGTCAAATTGGTTTCAGCATGCCGCTCGTTCAACGACATTTTTGACAACACTCACAACGCACGAGGATACGCCGATTCTACACTTCCCACCGTCTTTCTTTTTCTATTTTGAAGTAACATCATGTTTTGGTAAAGGATTAAAGAACTAGGTCTTCTGAGTTTTCGTACGCGCAATTTATACTTTTGGCTCCTACTCAACCTAGCAGATTTATGGCCATGAACTATCAAGGTTTTTTTTACCCGACGAGCTCCTTGAGTAGTACTCCTCAGCTATATTTCAAAGCCGTTTTCGGGCATGACTTTCGTTGAGTTCACCCTGTATGTTTGGTTGCTGAAAACTCATTCATGCTCCTAACAGAAGCTTTCCGAGTCCACGTTCCGGAGGCACACACGTCTACACACGTTGTCGAGGGCGTGCCGACTCTTTCGAAAGATTCTCGTCCCTTTTATTTATCATGACGTCCGGTTTGCCAACCTTCGAGAAACAGCGTTAACTCCTCGTCGCTCCTTTCTTGAACTAGCGCCAGATTATGCCTATCATTGTAAGATACTAGCGATACCTATATCACGAAAAGGAGGTCTCCACGACCTGTTTCGTGAGAGCTTTCATCTCTACAAAAATCTTGCTGTACTGTAAACCCATTTTCAGCCAAACAGCACAGATGCGGAACCCAGAGATTGGAGGACACTGCCGCTTTAGGCATTGGCCGAGACCTGGAATTCAGCCCCAGGGCCCACAGAATGTCGCCTTTGGAAATCTTTGTACTTTTCCTTCCCTGAACATATAACCGAACTACACCTCAGCGGCATGCCGTGGCCTGACTTTGCGAAAGGCGTAGTTCAGTCCAAAAATCTCCGCTTGCGCAGTTTAGATCTCCATCTCCCTTCAGGTGGACGAGCCTTCTCACGCAAGAGCTCTGGACCGTTTAACAAGATGTTACCGCAGGTCGTCGACCTCACGCTGAGTGCTCACTGGCCTTATACAGTGGGGTGGGCTCGCGAAGCCTTTGTGGGCCCCAAACTTCAGCGCCTCACACTTTTGGGGCACTCTAAGTTCCGTGAGGAGGACCACTCTTTCTTGCTTCATGAGGATGGCGACGAATCCCTCAGCTTGTCAAATCAGTGGGGACCCGTGATTACCGTCATACTGGAGGAGAACGCCACGACGCTCACGTACATCAGTATCGGCTCATCCTTGTGCCTAGACATTGCAATCAATGCCGATGTCACATTTCCTGCATTGCACACTCTGTCATTCTTGGACGTCGACTTCTACACAGATCAGGAACGCTTCTCGTCGCTTATGAAGCCCTTTGCTTGCTGCCGGAACATCCATACTCTGCAACTCGACAACTGCCGTGAGATTCCGGAAAGCTTCAGTAGATGGTTTGATTTCGAGAAAGGGCTTTGGCCAGCCGTGAAGAAGTTGTCAATGAAACAGGCGGGAACATTTTTGGGTCCTGGTGATGATGTGTATGATGGCCTCGAGGATGTCACGCGAGAGAAGATGGAGGAGCCAGACGAGGACGACGGATATTGGACGTCACGTTCTCGCATAGTCTTGGAGACCAACTGTGAGGCAAAGGGCATCGAGTTGGAGTCAAAATGGGGCTCCTTTGGTTTCTGTTAGGCGATTAGGTTGGAGGTCAAACGTTTGAGGTGTGGTTCTCAGTTGCTCGAACCCCGATATTTCTTAACCATGTACAGGAACCCAGCGCAGAAAGCTATCGCGATATAAACAACAAGCGACGCAAAGGGAGGATGTTGCCGTCGGTAGCCAGCGGGGCGGAGGTGGGGGTGGAGGTTCTCGGATGCGTTTTTATTCACGAGTTTGGGGTACCAGAGTGTAGTCCCGGACAATTATGGTCGCGATTGAGCGGGTCGCAGGAGATTCTGTACGCGCCGCTCTGTCGGGACCGCATCGTGGCGCACCTTGACTGGCGATCATCCTGGCCAGGCATTCAACTCACATTATGTATGTCACTCTTACACGCATATCCTAAGGGGTTCTTTTTATCGAAGCATCCTTGACTTGACATGCATCCATACATTGATTCAGTTTGAGAAGTGCGTCGGTCGCGCTCAGACTCGGCCTGAAACGTTTAACCAGTGTGAATTTCGTGACTGAATCGTAGCTAGAATTACCAATCGTCGGAGTGCGTAGAAGTTACACAGGAGGGTGAGGCCTGAGGCATAGTAGAGTAATGTACGTAGATGGTAGCGGGCAAGTGCAGGCCCGGGGTTGTATGTTTGATATAAGATGTCGTGACAAGAGATGGATGAATGATATAGTACAAGAGGCCAGGCCACAGTGTATAGATAAAGATGAACAGAAGCTGTGGCTGTGGGTCTGTGTGATGCGGGTAGTAGTACAGGCAAGAAGAGCGAATATTGCGATGCAGAGCATCGTCCGTAAAATGAGGAGTAGAATGAGAAAATGAAACCTGTGTCAAATATTCAAGAAGGAAATTTAGGGTTACATCTCCGCTAAGAGACGTGATGGGGGAGAGGAGTGACGCGGCGGGGGGGAAGAGCGAAGTCAAACAGAGAAAAAAAGCCAAGAGGCGAAGATGAAGGCGCAAGAATAAGTGACAAATAAAGACGGTGCAGTGGCGCACACGGACAAGACTAGAGAGGAAAGGAACCTAGGGCGACATCTGGTGCGGTATCGGCGTCGCCGCCCCGCTCCCCAGAAGGACACCATCAAAACTAGGTGACCGTACCGTCATTTCTCTTTGTACTGGGCCGCCAGCAATGAGGTCTTCGGCCTCTGACGCGCTCTGCGAGCGGGGAACAATGAATCGCTTCTGCGGGTACGTTTGTGAGCGAACGTGGGCACCGTGTGAAAGGGAGTGAGGATTGGAGCGTTGAGCTTGAGCGGGCAAAGCGCGCAGCGGGGAGGTGGGTGAATCTGCAAAAATGCCGACGCCTGAGGCGGTGCCAGTACCCGTGAAGAAGCAGAATCTGGAAGCACCGCCAGTCAGTGTCATATCAAAGTCAGGTGAAGAATACGAACCTGTTCAAAAACTCCTTGTAACTCCCCTTTCCCTCCTCTTCATCGCCATCCTCTCCCTCTATCTCTGTATCGTCTGTTTCTGTGAGCACCTCGCTTTCCGTCGGGCTGGGGCTAGGACTGGGGCTCGTATCCCTTGAACTCCCAAAGCTCGGCGTCGAGAGCTCACTATCCTCCCCTCCGACATTCTCTGCCCCTTGGCCAGCGCCACCAGCCCCGTCGAAGAATCCAAGCCCCGTCGTGCGCGTAGGCGGGAACGAGTAGAACCGCCCCGGCATGGGCGTCTCCTCACCCTCAGCCCCAGATGCGTCCGATTCCGACGCACTAGGCGGCGTCCCCGGTGGCGTTTTCCTTGCTCCACTCCCACTTGGCACCTCAGTAAAGTACCCTCTCCGATGATGGCGCGGGCCCAGTGGCGGGTTCGGGTTGATGGAGAACGGCAGGTCCTCCGCGTCCCTGCCATGGTTCGGCAAAGACGCAAATGGCGGACGGTCTTCGTCTGATGCATCGCGCGGGCTGCCGAGTGGAGGCGTCCACCGCGCACGTTCCTTCTCCCTCTGCTGCGCAGGCCACGGAATGGAGTTCGCGTCCGCTTTAGGATCAGGGATGGCAGTGGCGGGGTATGACTTCGGGCGCGTGCCACTAGGGTAGGATTGAGTTCTTGCGTGGGAGGACGTGCGGGGAAGGGGTGTGTGCGGGAGAGGTGGAGGCACCCAGCGGTTCGCGAGGGACTGAGCGAAGTCGTATCGAGGAACGGGACGTGTAGGGGTTGGGGCGACGACTTTTTCGAGCGTGGAGCGGAGGGAGGCAATGGTGTTGGGGTCAGGGGTAGGCCGGCGCCCGCGCTCCTCACGTTCGCGTTCCTTCTCTGTGGAGCTGGAGCTTGAACTGCTGGTGGAAGGCTCCTTGGACTTGGGCTTCGCCTCGAGCCCGAACTCGACAAGGTAGTCGCGCCCAGTGTTGTTGTCCCACACTTCGCGCCCACCGACGGTATACCGCACCGCGAGGAGCATGCGCTTCCCATCGATACGCGCCATGAGGTCGTTCAAGCGCACGGTGAACACGAAGATGTCCGTGCGTTGAGAGGGCGACGAGACGTAGTGCGCCGAGACCTCCGAAGTCGTTTGCCACGCATCAAAAGTGAAGCGGGCTACAACGGACTTGGCGTAGGCAAGGTTCGCGACGCGCACCCGGCCAACGACGGAAGGCGAGTCTGTGCTGAGTGTGAGAGACTCAAGAAGAACGTCGCTGTCGGCAGCGAGGCACGTGGGCATGTTGAGGGTGTGCATGGCGAGGCTACGGGAAGAGGGGTGAACACCTGAACCAAATATCCAGTCTGGAAAGTCTGTGTCGGTGCCCGAGGCGGTGTCTTCTGTAGGGCTTCCATCCCTGGAGACGGCGAGGGGCTTCTGCTCGGCGAGAAAGAGTTTTACGTGCTCGAGCTGGGCATCAAAGTGTACGGCCTTAGGGGCATGAGTTGGGGTAGCGGGTGCGCTCTTGGAGTTGCAATAGGGGGAACGTGGGGTGAGGAGGGAGAGAGACTTGGATGGCTTTAAGGACGACTTGACGAGCTGGCCAGACTTTTTGCGAATGAGGCGGGGTTGAGACTGGGAGACTGGGAGAAAGGATGACGAAGCCTGGGGTGGGGACGAGGCCGAGCTACCCGAGGTTGGCGGGTGTGCATGAGACTCGGAAAAGTTGCGGGCAGTGGTGAGGCGCAAAGAGACACCGGGCGAGTACAGTAGTGGCGGACGACGAGTAGTGGTTTCAAGTTGCTCTGAGCGCACCCTTTTGGTCCGCAAGGCGATTGTTGGTCGGTCGCTGTCGCTGGAAGAGGACGAACCCGAGTCATCAAAGGCTAGTGGGGGCGACGACTGCTGTATGATGACCTTGATAGGCATGGAAGAGGAAGACTCGCGCGAAAGACGCCTTGGGAGTGGGAGAGGGGCTCCTGCCTGGTTTCCTGCAAATAGGGGATTTGTAGGAGGCGACATGCGCTGAGTTGCGAGCATCTTCTGGGGCGTAAGTAGAGTGAGTTACAGCCTTGGCGGGTTATGATGTCGGTCGATATATAAAACTCGCCTTGGGAGTCGCCAGGACTGGTCACGGGAAAGGCGTCCGCGGAGGGAGATGCGGACTTTGCAGGAGCGTCAGCTAAAAGTATGGTTTTAGGCGATGGTAGCGTGGATACAGGTAACAGGCCGGGTTTAATCCTGAGGGTCAGATCTCCGGCCTGAGTGGGTGTGGAATGTCGATAACATCCAACTCCATTTTATTACAACATTTTAGAGTTGCGGCAATCATTCCGTGTCTCACATTGATCACCACCGTGCATACTCCTTGGCTCAGTTCAGTAACCTCCATTCTAGCCCTATCAGATCATTTGTCGGCCAACCAGCATGAGGACAACCCCGGGGAACGATAACAAGCCCAGAGCAAGAGTTTGTAGCCAGAGTATTCAAGCCAGAGTTTTTTGCCTCCTTTTTGCCACGCAGGCATGGCAATTTACGATCGTCACCAACGTTTTGACTCGTGTTACGGCCGCATCTTATCTCGACGACAACAATCACTAAATTCAAATCCAACAATGTTCAAATCGCTGTATCCCATCTTGCCAATTCTATTCTTCTTGTCTTCTTGCCTGTCTCCTCTCCTTCTTTTTGTAGCCCCAATTACTCATAATCACCAGTGACCAACGCTATACACTCCTCGAACCTTCTTCCCTCCGCTACACGTCCCTAGCCGTCTCTCACTTCAAAAAAACCTTGAAACCCATCGAGCCTTGTCGAGCCCACGGTGAACGTGCCTACAACTGTGCCTGGATGACGGTATATGGCGTCACATGTCTTTTTCTTGTCATCTTGTTCTGAATTGTGTTATCATTCTCAATCTCCACGAATAGAGGACTCGGCCGCTCGGACCTCGACGCGGACCTATTTCAAGCTTGCCTCCCTCCGTCCGAGTCCGAAGGTTCTCGGCGTGTACATCGTATCAGTGAAAAGTGCTCACTATGCCTTTTACATGAAGGAGCTTATCGGATACGTATTACCAGATAACAATGTCCAAGTCCCCAGCTCGCGATTGCACTATCTTTCGCACCTAATCACAGTGCGGACGTGATAGCAGCCCCATTGTGATCCAATGACATCCTCCCATTTTCTTGACATTACGTTTGAGCGCGGTTCCGAGTGGCGCTTGATACATACTCTCCATTCCGTGTTGCTCCGCCCAAGTCTTACGCCATTAGTAAGTACGGCCTTCGAGGCTCTAAAGAAGCCCAATTTCGGAGAGGACGGACTATGACGATCACGCTTCGGCAAAGGGCTGACTATGGTGGCTTCTCTCCGGGGTCGGATACCAACGTTCGATGACGGTCTAAGTCGAATTGGCAATGTGGCTATGTTTACAAGGTCTCCACCTTCGCTTTGAAACCTTTGATCATCCGTCTACCTCGGTCAAGGAAAGATACCGCTCAGGTGGTCTAGTACGAGCACAAGCCCTTTGATTAGGAAGATGATATGCATCTCGCGTTAAACCCGCTCTCTCACCAACCTTCGTTCAAACATTATACTTGCTGTACGAGAGTTTACAATGCCTCTCAAGCTCTAGCTCGTGCTGTCTCTTCTCGCCGACTCGATGTCTTATCATCACCGGTCGCCATTCAAGAACTCGAGACAAGCTACCGCGCCATTCATTCGTCTTCACAGCCTTCACCAGTACCTCATCAGTTCCGCGGCGAACACGACAGCCCTCGTATCGCCTAGCTCCCAGGGTGCCTCCTGACCTAATCATGACTATGATTTTCCCAACAGTCAGAAAGAACTGGAAAGGATCAGAAAACATACTCAGGCTCGAGCACTGCCCTGTCAGGATCCCCGCAGTCAAGCGTCAAGTACAAGCCAAGTTGGCGACAGATTACGGTTTTAGACTCTCTTCTCAGGCCTTTCCAGGATCCAATTACAATGATCATTTTGCCTCTGGCAGCGACACACCCACGCTGTCTCCCATGCATCCCTGCATCGCACAATGTCTACTTCCATGCATACATATGCACCCCCAGCGCCAACGCCACCCTATCTCCCATCCCAGCTCCACCAGTTCTTCTCTTTGTTCTTTCTCCTTCGACGTCTCCAGAGCACAAGCACGAGGTCCCCGTCCAGGGTCTCCCCTCCGCCCACGTGTGCGGCGCGGTGGGATAGGCTGAGACCAGACGTCTCGTTTGCCTGAGCTGATCCTGAGTGATCGCGACGCACATGCGCGCGATGCGTGCAACTGATGCATACCATCGCGAGACACCCAGCGGCGGATACGCGCTTGACTCACGACAGGAAATGCCTGCCAAGTCCGGATATGTCCAATATCCCTCGGATTTTGGTCGTGCTTGGAACCCTTGGTTCTTGTGTGCTTTCTGCGAACCCGGGGGGGTCGGAGGGTGCGCAGGTGGTGTTTTTTTTGGATGTGTGTTGGATGTGTGCTACTCTACATACAGCCCGGGACTCGGATGGACAACTCGTATTGCCATGTACACTGTTCTTGCACAGTCAAATATTTTCTCGCTTGTTTGACGTTTATATACTGGCTTCATACCTTCGACGAGGGATGTGTTTGTGTATGGCAGAGCCTGAAGCGCAAGCGGGAAGCCTACCCTTACTCATTGTGTCGTTCGCCTGGAGCTTCGAATTCTCCAGCTGTAGAGTCGTTGAAGGCTATTTGCAATGTCCCTCTTAGCTCAGTGGTAGAGCGCGTCACTAGTAGCAGTTGCGTATGAAATCGAGTACGAAATGACGAGGTCAGTCGTTCAAGTCGGCTAGAGGGAACTGCATTGTTGACATATGATATCTTTGTCTTTTTATTGCAGATGCATGTATATCTCAGGAACGCAAGGTGACGCATGATAGAGTATATATATATTGTTCGCCTGAGTCATTTGCAGAGGCCACGCAATGTTAATTCAGAGAAACTCTGTACTTTGGGATAGCCGCAATCTCTCGGCGTATATCTGCTCTCCATTTTTGAAAAAAGGGATGAATGACTTCGCACCCCGGTGCAGTCTTTATCATGAACGTTTTTTCGAGATCTTTGAGAGCCCCAATATCCGACAATGCCTGGATGACGAAGAGTATTTCTTTATCGTGCCCTCCGTGATAGCCACATTTCAGGCCTTTGTGCATCTGAACTGCATTTCGACGGACAATATGCCATCGTTCTTGATACAAGGCCTATCAAGGAAATCAATTACAAAGGTGTTGAGCGTTTGTCAGTGCGAATTACTTGCCCATGCCGTAAAATATCTGCTAGGAAGAACATTAAGTATCCCAGCGAGTGGCACATCGATCATAGATGGTGCCAGCCGCCCAATGATCTCGGGGTAGTCGTGCTGGCCTCCAAAGGTAATGGTTTTCAATGTCTGGTTCTGATTTAGATTCATAGTTCTGTTGTTGAGGTTATTTAACGAATACACAGGCAATTGGCAAATCAAAATGACATACCTAAGCCGGTTAGTGCGTGCATACATGGCGGAAAAAACTTCATATTTTTCAGCAGCTTCTGCAAGGGGGAAAACAAATTCGAAGCACATCATGTTTACATCTGGAAGCCTTCGGGGATAGACGAATTGAAACAAGAGATCCATAGTCACAGCATCCTCTGTGAGGTGGACAACTTCATCAAGTGTCTTGAACTCCGAAGGTGGGAATCCCCCAGTGTGCGTCTCCAGGTTTGTTCGATGGATTGAAAAGCGCATGCCATCCCTAGACTGAAAGACGACATCCGCATCTGGGGCACAAACTGAGACAAGTCAGAGTCCGTCTGAAGCATTAGGGAAAGGACCGACAGGTAGTTGAAGTCCGGATTGGTGTAAATGTGGGGCCTCCTGCATCTATTTTCTGCTTGGCCTGAGTTTCAGAATCGACCATTATTTGATTGGTGAAAGAGAGGGAGAACAGGAAAACAGGGGGGTTGCAAATTTAAAAAGATTGATGTGTAGATAAGTAATACCTCACGATAAGATAAGATGTGGCCACCTTCGTTGTGGCGCTTCACTTGTCATGTTTTGCCATTTTCCCGTGTCATCAGCAATATTATGACAAAACTGCGGGCTGATTGGTCACTTCCGGCTACGAGAGAAGCTTGTGCACCGCGGAAGTCGCTACAGTGTCCGTTCAGAAGCACAGTGGTTGCTGTCCTCGTTCTGAAATTTGGCAAGAAAGTGATGGTCGAGTTTTTCAACCACAATAAGTTACATTCCCCGCAAATAAGAAAGTAGGAAGAGGAATGTAGCATCTTCTCGGACTGTGAAATTCGGGTTACAGAAACTCAGTATACTTCGGAATCACCGCAATCACTCGCTGTATATGATCTGCTCTCCATTCTGCAGAGCGGGTTGAATACCGTCGCACCCCGACAACACAGGTTTGAACGTCCTGTCAAGATCTTTGAGAGCCCCGATATGTCCAAGTAGACGGTTGAGATGGAGTAGCTCTTTATCCAGTTTAGACCTTTCTGCATCAGAATCACGCGGGGACGGGCATCATGCCATCGTTCTTGATACAAGGCCTAGATCCTGGGTAAGAGTCAGGCTATGGTCATAATAAACTCACAATCATTAGCTCACTCACCCACGCTAAAAAGTATCTACCGTGAAGCACGTCGCCTATTTCAGCGAGTGGCTCGTCGACCAAGGTGGGTGCCAGCCTTCCAATGATATTGGGGTAGTCGTGTCGGCCTGCAAAGGCAAGGATCTTCAAGGATTGATCCCGTATTAGGCCCATATGTCTGTCATCGATGTTTTACAACCTAAATATGATCATCTACTTCAAAAGACACGCACCTGCTCGTAAGACGGCTACTGCATGTATACATGGCGGAAAAGACTTCATATTTCTCAGCGGCTTCCGCCAGAGGCAACACGACTTCGAAGCACGTCCTGTTCACGTCTGGAAGTCGTCGGGGATAGACAAATTGAAACAACAAACTCAAAGTCACAGCATCCTCCGCGAGGTAGACAATCTCGTCAAGTGTCTTGAACTCAGACGGTGGAAATCCTCCAGTGTGCGTTTCCAGGTTTTTTCGATGGATTGAGAATCGCATGCCATCCTTAGATTGGAATATGACATCCGCGTCCGTGATGCAGATTGTCACAAGTCAGGAGAGAGAGCGGGATAAGAACAACGATCCATTGACAGGCTGTTGACGCCCTAATAGATAATTCTGAGGAACCTTCGGCATCATGTATTCGACAATTCTGAATGTCGGCCATAATTTCAGGGGAAGAGGAGAAGAGAGGAGCGCGTAGTTTAGGTTTAATGCCCAAGATTTAGGTGAAATATTAAGAGTCAGAGCTTGGGAAATCGTTCCTTGAAATCCAGCATCCTGGCCATAGGCCACAATGCTGGTCAAATGACTGGTCGTTCATCGAGCGTTGAGCAAGATAGATAAGATAAAATGGTAATTTGCCATAGTAAGTCAAGATGGTACTCAGAATGTAAGTCTGGTACTGAGGCTTGAAGATTCTCGGGGTGTGTGAGAGAGAGCGTCGAAGTCAAAATATCAAGAAGTCAGCATTGATACTAACGACTCGATTGCGCTCACACCGAATAGTAATGCATATCCAGATACAAGACTTGGGAACAAGTGATCTAGACAGAGCGAACAACAACTCCATGGCCCGCTCAGCAGAACGTGAAGCTGGTGAAGCATAATCAGCATCGACGCATCACGAGCGACGAAGAGGGATTATGGTATCCTGAGGCTCCCTGTTTTCTTGCAAAGATAGTACGAGAAGGTCCTAGAGCGTTGCCTACGATCCAGGCCACTCGACAGTCTCTACTGCTCTCCGTTTGCCTCTCGCTTTCTCCGACAGATATCGGTCTGCTTCTTCTGCTATTGTCACCCGACGCTCTAGGCGCTTCCCATTAGGGGCGATAGACACCTGTGGCTTCTTTTTGAACCTGGCTGACTTAGGTGTACTCTGTAGAGTGCGATATCGACGTCAACTCCTTACACTAGTTCATAAGCAGAATATCCCGAACCTTCAGACCAAACGTTCGCCGTCTTTCAACGAAGGCAGGCTCGATCTCATCCAGCATTTCCGAGCGAAGCCGAAGGACAAAACAACGTGGCGGCTGCTTCACGTCCTCCCGACTGGCTTCGACGATGACAAATGTGGAACTTGTGTATTTCGCCTCCGTTTTGGGGCAGGTGAAATAGAAAAGCTCCTGAAGAGCACGGACAACCAGGTCCGCAAAGAAGAATTCGCAATTTTTGTATTCATAATGAGTAGGTTTCATTTTGGCAACAATAGGGGCAAGAAGAATGAGATCAAGAAGGAGGGGGGCTGGTTCCGTGAACCGTGTCTGTTCGACTAGTAATTTGGAATCCTTGGGCCAGGAGTCAAGCCTATCCACGATAGCAGGGTATGTCAAGGGGCCCATTTCTAAACGCATGTAGACATGGTGCCCAGGAGAAGATGGACCAGTCGCAATTGCCGCGACAAAATAACTGTAGACCGCGTCGTCGGCTTTGAGCTTATAAGTACGGATCTCGACCACCCTCTCGTTCAAGAGGCGTGACCTGGCAGATGCGTAATCATCAGGCTTGCTCTGATCGAAAACCTCAAGCACCTCCTGTTGCCACATATCGCATGTGCGTCTTTGAGGGCGAAATTCCACATATGCATGAGAGGGATCTGGCGGGCGAGGCGTAAACCTGTCGCCAATTAGGGCAGATATCCCGCGGAGTGCGCCGTAGACCAAATTAGAGCGTTGCATGCCAATCGTCGGTTCCAGTGGCTTACGATTTGGAAGTTGATGGGGTACCACAGGGCCAGGAGAAGGCGCTTCGACGTTATATAGGTATTATGACAATGAGTAAGGGCACATGGCCACAGCCAATGGCGACTATTGTTTGGAGCTTGATTTCCCTCGGCTGTGCAGGTGCCTCAAGGCTCGAAGGACAAGCCGAATCTTGACGGCTCGATCTCGTGGCCTTTGTGGGTCGATACTTCTCTTGTTCGTTCCGATAATACAACTGGACGATAACATAAGGAATTCTGTCAATTTCATAAAAAAATATAAAGTGAAAAACCTCACCCTTTCAACTGCTTAAATAACCAGCTGAGACAAGAGTACCAGTGATTGTTGCCAGCAATTACGTTGTCTTCTTATTTTTGTGTGTTTTGAGCGCCTCGTTGTACAGTCCACGTCAGATTCGGAGGGCCTGGGTCAACTAGATTCTGGGACCAGGTTGTGTCGTGAATGAAATTGAAAGGCCCGCAGGAACGATCGAAGTTGGGGCAGAAAGTTGTTTCGGATGAAGGTCCGGACGCCGACGCTGTTTTGCCGCTCCTCCTCCTCCTGAGCTCCTCCTCCAGCCAATCCTCGCAGGTCTTCACATCCCATCTGAGTCAACGGTGCGATGGCCAACACCAACTGAAATTCGCTGTGGCCTCACGACCGAAGTTTTATACATGATACGGCCACCCACTCGTACTGATGCAATCATCAATGTACGTGTCCAATGGCGCGAATCTCGAGAGACTAGAACCAACTTGAGGCAAGCTCGAAGCTATCGGTGGTATATAGCTGTGCAGGCTGCTTCTCGACGTAGGAGTTTGTTCTCAGAATCCACATTTCCGATTCTCCATCAGGCAGATAGCTGTGAAGCCCCGTCCAATTTTAAATCCGTCCTCTCTCGATTAGGTACGGCCAAGCATGACCCTAGGTGTCTCATGACCCAGGTAGACGGCTCCGGAAGATATTCTCAGGACGCTGGCACGACTGTAGGAGCAAAGGCCTAGTCAGAGTTCTCTGCGAGTGAACGAGGGATGAAGAGAGGACATAAGCGCCTGGGCGTTTGTTTTTGGCGTGACGCTGAACACGGGCGTCAATTCGTAAGGTTTGACAGTTTGGCTCCCAAATTCCCGTGAACCCTGACGAGCGCCTGATCTGTTTTGTCAAAAATGGGCGTCACTAGCGTCTATCCATGCGCGCCTGCTATAGAAGTTCACTGTAACATGTGTCGATCTTTTCTTCATTCAATCATACCTTGTTATAAAATTTTCGAATATTGTGTCATATCATGTTAGTATGTATGATAAGTTTGACCGCCTAATACGTATATAAGTGTCGGTGTGGAAGTACACTGTTATATCGTGTGGCGCATTGGTTATGCCTATTTTAGGAAACACGCTGTTATTACATCGTACTGCACACCCATTTTTGAACCTCTATTTTCGTGAGGCAGCGTAACCATGTTTCTTTCAGCAGAGTGGCTATGATGATGGTAATGGAGTGTTTATTTAGAGAAGGGTATGAGTGAAACACTGCGTCTAGTATACGCCCAAATCAACTTTTCGAATATGCGCATTGCCATTCTCTCTTCTGCATGTTGGGCATTCACCCTTAGTCTCAATGGCGCGAGAGATGCATCTAAAGCCAAAAGATAGTCAGCTCTCTGATGCACTCGAGCTAAATCGGTCTGTACTCACGACATGCAGAATAGGTGCCCACAGCGCGTGGCCCCAACTGTCTTCGGATAGGAAAGGCATACGGGGCAGCAATACGAGCGTGCCTCGGTTGGAACTCCTCGCTTCCGACGAGCCATGAAGCTCTACAACATTGTATGAGCGACAGGGGTCACAATCACAAAAAAGGGCTAGAACTCACCAGCATCGCCTTCCTGCGCTGCACACCCGTGAGTCTCCCTTCCTCAGCGGAATCGACAGTGAACGCCTCCTCCTTCTGGCGCGCACGCTCCTCCTTATCCAGTGTCTCCGCAAGCTCCTCCTCCCAACCCTCTGGACGATCATCGACGGCATCTTCATCGTCATCGTCTGAATCGTCTGAGTGCCGGATGGAGTGCTCGAGGTGGACGTTGAGCGCTGCGACGGATTTGAAGTTTTTGTCGCAGACGCTGCAGTAAATGTGGCTTGAGGAGAAGGCGTAGTGCTGTTAACAGAAGGGAGAAACGGTTAGGGGCCTTTGTTCGTGGAATCTGTGCGGCATAGGCACTTACCCGGCGGAGGGAGTTCTTGTTGAGGAACCCGCGGTTGCATTTCTCACAGCGCGGGTGACGCTCGGAGAGCTGGATGTGCTCGAGGAGCTCCTCTTTGGTGAAAAAGTACTCATCACAGATCGTGCAGTACTTCGTATCGGTGTATTCAACGCAACTGGATTCGGAGGTGTAGTGAGATGAGTGGGAGGATGAAGACATATCAGTGATGCAAGTGAGAGTCAGCAGTTAGGGGTGTTGTTAGATGGTGGTGGTTTGTGAGATGGTAAGATGCGGCTTTGTCGACGAAATGGCTGGCTTTAAATGTGTTTTTCGCCACCTCCTTTTTGGCACCCACATCTTCCCCGAGTCTCTCCTTTTCGCCACATATTATGTCATAGATAAGGTGGGTCGCTGATTCTTTTGCTGTGTTTTGTGGCGCCAGAGGAGTACCAAGGTCATTGCGTCACAGAGAAAGACGGGCGAGCGTCTGAAGGCCGAGCGTGGTGGTTCGTTGAGGTCGGAAGTACGCTGATCGATGGGTTGGCGGAGAGTAATAGATGGGCTGATGCGAGGAACCACTTAATAGTTAGAGGCTGAAAGTGGCAGGTGTGGCTGTCGCTGCGGTGTTCGGTGCTTCTTCTCCATATTTGAGGTAGATCATTCACGCGTCGTCGCGTATCTCAACCTTAACGCGTCTATTATTGTCTGACACCAAGTAATACATTGCACTAGTGAGTATGATATCCCGTATACACGAACTGTGGACTCAATGATACAGCGTTTGAAAACCAGAACTACCACAATCCCAAAATGTCCCATAACCTCCCATCCATCGTCCCATCTCGTCTCGATAGTCAATCAATATTTCCAATGAACACCATCTCAGCATCGTTGGTTACCACCGTAGCATTCAGTGACAACCACAAAGAGAAGCCATATCACTGATCGCTCTTCATCTGCACTGGCTCTGGCTCCAGTACAGGAGACCCAGGAATTACCCACCAGCTTCACGGAATGCCGGGATGTTTTCCATTACGATGGGGCAGAGGACAATGTCGACGTCAATAAGCCGGTCGCGAAGTGTCTAGAGGTCGACATTGGACGCGTTCCGCATACAGAGCTGGATGCGGTGACGCAAATTTGGACTGTGGTGGATGTCGTGAAGGATGAGTCCTTCGAATGGAAGTGTCAGAGTTGGGCTTTCACTGTCGTGGGACGGTTGGAGTTGGGCTTCATCGATTGGTGCGTTGACGAGGCATTCATGAGAGGAGCTTTAAAAGAGATGGAGGTTTGATGAGGAGTCGACAAGATAATAGGGTTGTGTGAACAGTTATATCGATTTACCAGGCTGCAACAAGGCCGACTTCAACACAAGGGACAGGAAACCAAGAGGGACTTTGACTCGGCCATCGGCGAACAGCCGACCGAAGACAAATACATACAAATCTGATGGACGAAGTGTGCAAACAGACGCTTTCGTCAGACCAACATCACACCTCATTCGAACTCATTGGCTGGCCCTTATGTCGGACGAATACCCTAGTCTGCTCCGTGAGTGTTCTTTAAACCTGTATATAATTTAATTTGACTCTGGAGTATAGGTTCGGAGCAGATGAGCTTGGTACAGCTCTTCGTACCCACCGAAGTAGCCCACGACACAGTCGCGGAACTTGGTGAACTTGGCAACGTACAATTCAAAGATGTAGCTACCTACTGTTCTTCTACCAAGTCATGAGCAGCGCCTAACGAGCTCTACGCGTCAGTTAAACCCCAGCATCAACCCATTCCAGCGCTCGTTCGTCGGAGAGATTCGGCGCATCGACGAGATGGCCCGTCGCGTTCGTTTCTTCTCGACCCAGATTGAGAGGGAAAAGGACGTCATTCCCATTCGGCCTCTGTACGACTCGGCCCCATTGATCACTGTGGGCCCGCGTGCGGCGCAGACGATCGACGAGCTTGACGTCACGCTGGCGGAGCACGAGTCGAGGCTAGTGAAGATGAATGATAGCTACCAGACGCTTAGTGAGAGGACGAAGGAGCTCGCTGAGGCTAGGCATGTGCTAAGAGAGACAGCTGTGTTCTTCGACAAGGTATGTAGTCGATACAATGGTTAGTGTATTGCGCAGTCAAGTTGATCATGTCATCATTAGGCCCAAGGACACCAGAGCAACATCAGGTCGTCCTTCGACGACAGCTCTGCTCCTCTTCTTCAGCACGATGAGCGCGAGACGCAATACTCCGCCAATATCCAGTTCGACCTCGAGTAAGCACCTTCGTATGACGCGGATCATTCACGCTGACAAGTCACTCAGGTTCGTCTCCGGTACCATCGAGCGCTCTCGCATCCCCACCTTCGAAAGGGTCTTATGGCGTGTCCTCCGTGGCAACTTATACATGAACCACACCGACATTGCGGAGCCCTTCGTTGACCCTGCCACCGGCGAAGAGACGCGCAAGAACGTCTTCATCATCTTCGCCCACGGAGACGCCCTCCTCAGTAAGATCCGTAAGGTCGCTGAATCCATGGGCGCAACGCTGTACCCCATCGATCCCAACGCGGACAAACGCTCTGACTCCCTTCGCGAGGTTTCGGTCCGCCTTGAGGATATCGAGAATGTCCTCTACAACACTGGTGCTAATCGTCGCCTGGAGCTCGTCAAGTTAGGAGAGAACCTCCGCAGCTGGCAGGATGTTGTTAGGAAGGAGAAGCTCATTTATGAGACGCTTAACTTGTTCAATTATGATGTCAGGAGGAAGACGCTCATTGCTGAAGGATGGGTGCCTACTCGCGACATCACCAACATTCAGCTTGCTCTCAGGCACGCAACGGTGTGTTAGATCTCTCAAGGTCATAAGGCTTGTGCTGATCTATGCTTTTCACAGGACGAGTCTGGCACCAACATGCCCCCCATCTTGCACGAGCTGCGCACTCACAAGACGCCGCCTACGTTCATTCGGACTAATAAATTCACAATTGGCTTCCAGACCATCATGGACAGCTACGGTACTGCGAAGTATCAAGAGACTAACCCTGGTCTCTTCGCGATCACCACCTTCCCCTTCTTGTTCGCGGTTATGTTCGGAGATATCGGTCACGGTCTTATCATTTTCTCTGCCGCGCTGTGGATGATTCTCTCGGAAAGAAAGCTTGCACGTGTGGACCTTGGAGAGGTGAATGCCCTTGCCTGCATGTTTTCATTCATTCATTCGTGTTAATGTTGCCTTTTCATATAGATCATGGGACAGTTCTTCTTGTGAGTTATCTTTCATACTCTCCACCCTCTTTTCTCTAATCACCATCGATGCGACAGTGGCCGATACATCATCCTCCTCATGGGCCTGTTCTCCATGTACACAGGACTCATGTACAATGATGTGTTTTCGCGATCGCTTCACATATGGCACTCAGGTTGGACCTTCCCTGGCTTTGGCAACTCGAGCTCCGTCACGGGTGTGAACAACGGACATGTATACCCCTTCGGCTTGGATCCAGGCTGGCACGGCTCAGACAACGCCCTCGTTTTCACCAACTCTTACAAAATGAAAATGTCGATTGTCCTGGGCGTGACTCACGTACGTCCATGGGGGATTCTCCAGATAAATGATCGCGATCGATACTAACTATCATTCTTCATGTGTAGATGACGTTCGCTCTCTGCCTCCAAGTCCCCAATCACATTCGGTTTAAACGCCGAGTCGACATCTACGCGAATTTCATTCCCCAGATGATTTTCCTCCAATCGATATTTGGCTACCTTGCTCTATGCATCCTGTACAAGTGGTCCATCGATTGGTCGCAGACGACAGCGGAGCCGCCGTCCCTGCTGAACATGCTAATCGCAATGTTCTTGTCGCCCGGCACAATCAAGCCGGAGCTGAGGCTGTATCCAGGGCAGGGCGTAGTGCAGACGGTGCTGCTGCTGCTTGCGGGCGTGTGTGTGCCCTGGCTGTTGATCACGAAGCCGTATATTGCGTGGAAAGAAATGAACCGGATTCAGCATCAGGGATATAGTGGGCTGGGAGAGGGTCCACGAGACGAGCCTGATGATGTTCTCGAGGCCGAAGAAGAAGGGAATGGAAGGGCGATTGCCGAGGACGCGAATGAAGAACATGTAGGTGGCGTTGTGCGTGTTTTTGGCATGTCCGAACTGACGGACCTCTTTTTGTTCGGTGAATAGGAACAGCACGACTTTGGGGAGGTGGTAATTCATCAGGTTATTCACACTATTGAGTTCTGCCTTGGATGCATCTCGCACACGGCGTCGTACTTGCGTCTGTGGGCACTCTCGCTCGCTCACGCTCAGCTATCAGAGGTACTGTGGTCGATGACGCTGGAGCCATTGCTTGGGCCCACCACCCTGTTTGGCTGGGTGGCCTTGATTTTGATGGGGCTGTTCTGGTTTTCGGGCACGGTGTTTGTGCTGTGCATCATGGAGGTTCGTGATGATCTCAAATCTTAGATCGACACTTGTTTTGGTGTTTGAGATGCTGACGTTATTTGCAGGGGCTATCGGCGTTTCTGCATGCATTGCGGCTCCATTGGGTCGAAGCGAACAGCAAGCACTTTGAGGGAGGTGGACATGTGAGCTTCTTTGACATGTTCTTTCTGACTGATGTGCTGATCGAGCACGATCATTGCTCTACAGTTCTTCACTCCGCTCACATTTGTGGATGACTCGATAAAGGAGTAGACTACGAGCTTTTCTGTATGGTATGGAATCCTAATAGCAGTGTTTGCATTGGAAAATTGGGCCTGGTTACAGCTGGCTACAGCAACTCAATTACCCCGCGTTTGGCGCCACCGACCGTCACGGGTGTGATCTCGGAAGGAGCAATTTTTAAAACTCCGACCGTGGAGATCAAAAGTACTTGAGTGAAAATTGTGAAGGTTTTTTCCCTACCTCCACCCTTTCTTTCGTCCCCTCCGCTTAGAGGTGAGTGACAATCTACAATCACCTCGTTGAATCCTCCTTGTTGCTGACATTTACCTGCAGGCATTCTTGCCACCGTAGAAATAGAGCGATCTTTGTTCGACTTGGCCTAGTAACGACACATAGACTCATCTCCCATACTGTCTACAAAGGTCAGTCAAGATCCAACTTAATCGCAACAAATCTAATACTTATTACTGCTTAATAGATATCAGCAATGCCCGCTGCTACTGCTTCAGCTGCTGCTACCCCTTCTCCGGCCTCTCTCAAGGCCCCTACTGCTCCATCGGATACCGTGTCCGCTCTTTTCGTCGCTGACAAGGCTGCCCGAGAGTCTGCAGCAGCATCCTTTGCTGCCGTCGCACAAAAAGAAGGTCCTTCGGCTCTCACCGCCGCTGGATTCTCCACGGCTCTTATCGCCTCTCTCGCCGACAAAAAATCACCCGCTGCTCGTGAGGGTGCTGCCGATGCCATCGTCCAGCTCTCCAAGACCAGCGCCGTCAAGGCGCTCGAGCCCATCTTCATCGAGTCAGGCATCTATGCCGCCCTCCTCGAAGCATTTGCCGACAAGATGCCCGCTGTCAGGACAGCTGCCATCGAGGCTGTTCGCAGCTACGTCGCTGTTATGAACCCCTGGGCTGCAGGACTCATCCTCCCCGCCCTCCTTCACGAAATCAAAACTGCCGGCAAGTGGCAAATCA
The DNA here is from genome assembly GCA_018858115.1 of Tephrocybe rancida. Classification (NCBI taxonomy): domain Eukaryota; kingdom Fungi; phylum Basidiomycota; class Agaricomycetes; order Agaricales; family Lyophyllaceae; genus Tephrocybe; species Tephrocybe rancida. Next base: position 72,633 of record JABCKT010000030.1, read on the forward strand.
AAACAGGTTCCCTGGTCGTCCTCAACCAGCTTGTGACCAGCGCACCTGCGCAAACTGCCCGCCTCATGCCTGAGATCGTTCCCGTCCTCGCCGAGGCCATCTGGGACACCAAGGCTGACGTGAAGAAGGCTGCCCGGGACTCCCTTACCAAGGCCACCGCTCTCGTGTCGAACAAAGATATTGAACGCTTTATTCCTGCTCTTATTAAGGCTCTTATTAATCCCGTCGAGGAGGTGCCTAATACTATCGCCCTCCTCTCGGCCACCACATTCGTTTCCGAAGTAGATTCACCCACCCTCTCCCTCATGGTCCCCCTCCTCTCCCGTGGTCTCTCCGAGAAGCTCACAGCCACCAAGCGCAAGGTCGCCGTGTAAGTTTTGTTTCCAATGATCGAGAAAATTTTCTTACGATCTATTTTTAGCATCGCTGACAATATGGCCAAGCTCGTCGACTCGCCCGTCACAGTCCGACCCTTCTTGCCCAAGCTCCTCCCCGGCCTGATCAAGGTCGAGCAGACCATCGGTGACCCTGAGGCTCGTGGTGTTGTCAACAAGGCCATCGCCACCCTCCGACAGGTCGGAGAGGTTCCCGAAGGTGATGGTTCCGATCTCCCTCCCCTCAAGTTGGCTGAAGGCCACGCTCTGGCCCACTCCGTCGTCGCCATCTATAAGAAGCTCGGCGCCGAGTTCCCCGCCCACAACGTCGCCACTCAGTACGCTTCTGCCCTTGCTGCCAACCTCGTCAACAACAAGAACTTCGACGTGCCGCAGTGGGACCTCCTTGCCCCTTACCTCGGCTTCGCCGCCGCCACCCCCGACCCCATCTCCGCCACCCGCGAGTGGGTTGTCCGTTCGGCGACTGAAGGCCTCGAGGAGGAGGAGGCCCTCGACGACGAGGAGGAAGGCGAAGACCTTTGCAACTGCCAGTTCTCGCTCGCTTACGGTGCCAAGATCTTGCTCAACACCGCCACTCTCCGTCTCAAGCGTGGTCACCGCTACGGTCTGTGCGGTAAGAACGGTACCGGAAAGTCGACTCTCATGAGGGCCATCACCAACGGGTACGCCACCTCGCCCTCATTGTCTTAACTTACTTCTAACATTTATTTTATTTGTACAGTCAAGTCGAGGGCTTCCCTTCCCCCGACGAGGTCCGCACCTTCTACGTCGAGCACGATATCGACGGTTCCGAGGAGGACACCTCTGTTCTCGAGTTCATCCTCACTGATAAGCGTATCCTCGCTGACAAGAACGAGGTCATCGAGACCCTCGCGTCCGTCGGCTTCTCCGACGAACGCCAGAAGCACGCCATTGGCAGCTTGTCCGGTGGTTGGAAGATGAAGCTCGCCCTCGCTCGCGCCATGCTCTTCAAGGCCGACATTCTGCTCCTCGATGAACCGACTAACCATCTCGATGTCGTCAACGTCGCCTGGTTGGAGAGCTACCTCACTGGCCTCACCACTTGCACTTCCAGTAAGTCTCTGTCTGACATCGAGCCATCTACATTTCTAATATATTCCCTCTAGTCATCGTCTCGCACGACTCTGGCTTCTTGAACAACACCATCACCGACGTCCTTCACCTTAACCGCTTCAAGCTCCGCAGATATCGCGGTAACCTTGAGAAGTTCGTCGCCCAGGTTCCTGAGGCCAAGTCCTACTACACTCTCGAGGCCGCTGAGGACTACCGCTTCAAGCTTCCCGACCCCCCTCTGCTTGAGGGTGTCAAGACCAAGGAAAAGTCCCTCCTCAAGATGTACGTTATTACCTAATATTCTCGTTACCACATCTAACTGATCCTCTTTCACAGGCGCAAGGTCGGCTTCCAGTACCCCACTCAGCCCGTCCAGCAGCTCTGGGACATCACCCTTCAAGTCTCGCTCTCGTCCCGTGTTGCCGTCCTCGGCCCCAACGGCTCCGGCAAGTCTACCCTCGTCAAGCTGCTCATCGGCGACATGGAGCCCAACAAGGGCGGTGAGACCTGGAAGCACCCCAACTTGGTCATTGGTTACGTAGCTCAGCACGCCTTCCACCACATCGACCAGCACCTCGACAAGACCCCGCTCGAGTACATGCTCTGGCGTTACCAGACTGGTGAGGATCTCGAGGAGATGATGAAGGCGTCCCGCCAGATCTCCGAGGAGGAGGCCCAAAAGATGAAGGATGGATCTATCGTTGTCATCGAGGGACAGAAGAGGATCATCGACGAGATCATTGCCCGCAAGAAGCTGAAGCAGTCCTACGAGTACGAGGTGTCGTTCAAGGCTCTCTCGTCCTCTGAGAACATCTGGCTGCCCCGTGACGACCTCATCAAGCGTGGCTTCGAGAAGGTTCGTACCTATGATCATTGCATCGCTATTCATTGCTGACGATCTTGTCCACTCTATAGAAAGTCCTCGAGGTTGACACCCGTGAGGCCCAGCGCCTCGGTCTCCTCCGCCCCCTCGTTCGTCGCGAGATCGAGAAGCACTTCGCCGACTTCGGCCTCGAGCCCGAGTTCGTCTCCCACAACACCATGCGTGGTCTCTCCGGTGGACAGAAGGTCAAGATCGTCCTCGGTGCCGCCACATGGCGTCGTCCCCACATTATCTGTTTGGATGAGCCCACTAGTACGTTACCTTTACCACTTGCGTCAAAGCATAGGTTGCTGACATTGCACTACAGACTACCTCGATCGCGAGTCGCTCGCTGCGCTCATCGAGGCCCTTAAGGTCTTCGAGGGTGGTGTACTTGTCATCACGCACAACCGTGACTTCTCCGAGTCCCTGTGCAAGGAGTGCGTCATTATTTCTCTCTCGGCCGAGACGTAACTAATGGTATATTACAGAGTTTGGGCCATGCGCGATGGTCGTCTCGAGGCTTCCGGCCACAACTGGGTTGAAGGCCAAGGCTCCGGTCCTCGTATCGACAAGCAGGAGGGCGAGGAAGACGTAGCATACGATGCCATGGGCAACAAGATCGATCTCAAAAAGCAGAAGAAGCTCACATCTTCTGAGGCTCGCAAGGTTTGTCGTGATTCTCTTTGATGTCTTAAATATATGCTTACTCGGGTTCGTCTATAGCTCAAGAAGGAGCGCATGGCACGGAAGAAGCGCGGTGAGGAGATTACCGACGACGAGCTATAGAGTCGTTGTTCCCTTCTCGCCTTTCATCCCTTCTTCCCGCTTGGTACATTTGCCCTTCCCTGTGCATATTGGTTCAGTCTTCTGTTTGTGTGTACCTGGTCTTGAGCTCTTATTTGTTGTCTGTACTCTCGTATAATCCTCCTGTTACAAATACTCCACACCGTCAATTTATGATTCTACTTCACGATCCATATTTCGTTGTTGTCGAGACTTGATTTTGAAGCTTGAGAGACCGAATTCTTCCTCAAAAAATTGTGGAGATGATATCTAATCTAATCGCCTATCTGCTGTGTGATTATTTCTTTTCAGGGACGTGACAAGAAATTATTCAAGTGACATTGACAAGGCCGGAGCAGGCCTTGTCGTGTGGGGACAGTCAAGTACAGGTCGACAGCCTATTTCTTCATCCATCTATACTAGAATCCTGGTATAACTTCCGAGTGCGCAACTTCATTTCCCTTAGTTCATTCATCGTACGCTGAATGACGCGACAGTGTTCAACGACGAAACATGTATACCAGGGGCGTTAACCATCGAGACTCTCCCTTTCGAGCGCAAGTTGTACGAACCTTCGAAAACAAGCAGCTCTTCCGTTTCTGCTGTTTATGGACATCGTTACACCCTCCGTGCCCTCCAATCCTACGACGATGAAGAGTTTGACGAGCCAGACTGGGCCGAGGAAGTCGATGATGGGAACAAGGTGGCAGAGCCCTCTGAGGAGAGTAATATGGGTGGCATTGGCAGCGGCGCCGACTCAGATCTTGGTAAGGCGCGTTTTATTCGTGTGCGATGGACCATGCTCATGCTAGTCAGTGGATGCCGACGCGCCTCCTCCTCGGGTTGCACTACTTGATCTTCCTGCTGAAATTCTGGAACATATTGCCACCTGCCTGCGCCGTCCTTCACCAGTTCTACATGCTGCAAGTCGTTATATTGACGATCGATATTCGGACTTTTCGGACGCGCGTTTTGGCCTCAGCGCCTACTCAAAAACATGCTCGACGGTACGCTCGGTGGCCGAGAGGATTCTTTACCGTGACGTTCAGTTGGACTTCACGGGCTGGAAGGGACGCAAGCACACGAAATGGCCCGCGGCCAGCCTGAAGCTCCTTCTGCGTACACTCAAGACCCGGCCTCAGCTTGGCAGGTACATATGCGCGGCTGCCTTGGATTACCAGTTATCCACTAAGTCTCGGGCGCTAGAAGACGGACTGGAAGAGTTTCTCGCGTCGACCCCAAAGCTCAAAACTCTGTTTTTGGGACAGTGCCCGATCGCCCTCTGGAGCTTCCCCCACGTCAATGTTACTACTTTCGCGACTACATTCGCTCCGGGTATAGTGAGATCGACTTTGGATTATTTCCCAAAGCTGGAGAACCTGTATCTGCGGGATTGTCACATCATGTGCTTTTCCTCAGAACTCCCTCCACATAACCTAAAGACTCTCAGGCTCGACAGTAATTACGACGACGCCGCTTCCCATTTTTCGCGCAGCCTGAGTTTGTCCTCACAAAGTGTCAAGTCCCTAGATCTCCGGTTCATTGGAGGTTTCCTCCACCAGTCACCCGAATTTACACCCAGAGTACCGCGCTCCCCACCCTGTCCTGCTACCAACCTACGATTCCTCCGACTGGACAACATCAGCATCTTCAGGCACCTAGACAGCGCGTACATCCAGATCATGCAAACTATGCTCGCGCTCGAGCACCTTCATGTGTCGCACCACAGATCCTTCCTTCCCGACGCCTTCACATTTCTGCCGCCCAACCTGCGCAAGCTCACGGCATCGGAGTATTACAGTTGCTGGGCGACCAGAACGCTCGAGGATGACGAAAGAAACAGAGGCTTCATGGATGCCTTCGCGGCTTGTATTGTTTGCTCGGAAGCCGCAATATCTCGTGTGGTCGCATCGACTGGAGGTAACGATGATTGTGGCCTTTTGGATCTATTCAAGGCGTGCGAGTCTGAGAAGATCGAGACTCTCCAGGTCGAAGAGAGTAAAGAGTTTATTGAGGTCTTTTGTGAGTATTCTCTACTTCGGTGATATGACACACATTAATTTTCGTCCAGTCTCTCAGAGAATGGATGCAGCAAATCAAAATTAATCATCGAGTTGTTCTATCTGGATGCGTTGTCTACTAACGAACATCATTTTGCCCTCGTGTACTCACATCTCCTTATTTTATCGTATTTTGGATGCCCATATGGATGGTTGATAGGGCACCGAGCATCCTCCATCTATACCCTTGGGCAAGACTCAGGGTGGCCAAAGAGACCCGCCTATAAGACAGGTCTTTGGTACATGGCCTGCAGATGGTGTTCAAACTACAAGACTTGTGTCTGAACGGGGACTGGAGAGTCCAATCTTCACCGAGTCTCTCCGTGTACACAGAACTCACAGAAGTGCTGTCAGTCCGTTTTTATCCTCGAGTGGTTATCTCTTGGTCCGTCAGTGAATCAACCTATCATTCTAGTATCAATGCTGCCAGTCCCCATCGACGCAGGCCATCCGGTGCCCACTGCGATCACTTGTATCTTGTTGTGACGGCTAGATAAAACCCAAGGTAGACTGAAGTGGTGCCTTCTTGACGCTGAGCTGTTGCATTAATCATAGGATCTGATTGAATGGGAAACATTCCTCCTCACGTCTGAGCTGTAACATCCAGCTTGAAATCTCTGCCGTTCTCCTGGCCCAGTGCTTCTATCTCCTGCGCAAGCCCTTTCATGCGATTGCTGGGTTCTGAGTGGTAAAATTTGATTGGAACGACACACCATGCCTTTCTCAGTGGAGAGAAAGGATATTCTTGTTCCAACTTCATTCGATCCTGCACCATTTCTGTGAAGCCAAAGGCGTCTGTATTCCGGCATTCGAACACCTCTAGGAATCGCAATCGTCCTATCGCCTCATGATCTCCTTGGTGAAAGCCTATGTCATTCATTGTAAGAGTGATTACTGATGGAATTGCCGCTAGAAGTTGTGGTAAGGTCTGGAAGTGGCAGCGGCCACCAGAAGAAAAAAAAACATTTTTCAAAGTGCATCCAGATTGAAGGATCATGCTTGATAACTCGTCGGCGGGAAATATGAGGTGGGTAGACTTGAAGATAAGACTGGTAAGGTTTGGAATGACAAGTCGATGCAGGAGATGATCGAGACTTGTTGTTAGATTGAGTGATAACAAGCGAGGGAGTTGCAATAACTCCACATCAGGCTGTTGTGGCTCCCACTGATGGCCTGTAGTTTCAACTTCTAAGTCCTCTATTCGTGTAAGTTGCTTCAGGATAACCAGTAGCTGCGGCGCAGTGACACGTTTCAAGCAAACATGAGACAGCTGCGCCCAAGGTAGGAGTGTCGCGTCAAGAAGGTCGTCGTGGAAACCATCCCCGCAGTTGAGCGACAGGGAGGTCAATCGGGGAAGTTCCTGTCTCGGGACGACATCCCGCCCCTGCCCATCCATGTAGTACCTTGTTTCTGCAGAAAACGATACAAGTTGTGGACAGAGCCGAAGCATGTGTTTGATGGATGAGATGGATAAATCTTCAAAGTTAAGAAAAAGTGAAAGGAGCTGGTGAAAGGGGAATCCTTGACTCTGCAAACGATCAAAGAAGGAAGGTGCAAAGTGCACGCTGAACGACGATAATTTGAAGTGTCTCATGTTCGTCGCAGCAGAAGAGACATTCGCGAGAAAGTCTCCCAGATAACCGCCCGCTTGCTGGAGAGAGTCGGGGCTTCCCCAAGGTATGTCAGCCTTGAGCTCCAATGAGTGAAGGCTAACCAATTGGTCAGCCCATGGTACAATGATTGAATGTGGTGGGATATCTAGGGAAAGAGCGGATAGCCTGGAAAGGTTTGGCGCAATCAGGAACTCATAAGCCATCGCGGATGTAGCTTTGCAATCGGCGACCAACGAGATCGATACTGGGCCATTTGGGGGAAGAATTGACGCGACGAAGAGCAAGAACCTGGGCGAAACTCTCTTCTTGACTGTGACCGACACATCGTTCCATAGAGCATGCATTTCCAGCGCAACCTGCCGCCAACGAGAGCAGACAGAGCGTAACACCCAGGGAAAGTCCTGATGCTTTGGCGGGAGTGTTAATGGTCCTTCTGGGACACTAAGGGTAAAGATTTCAGCCAACAGCTCCGTCGGAAGGCGCTTCTCAGGAGCGATGGCAGCGCGACGTTCTGCAAGTCGTCTTGAGACGACGCCCCGGCAACACTCAAGTTGCTTGATCATTTCGTCAATTGACGAGAGATCCTGTTCTATTTGATGTATATCGATGTCATGGGTTGGATATGTTGCCTCTGAGATAGAAATAATTCGTTCTCGAGAATCTGTCGAGGGGATGTTCAATAGGCTGAGGTTATATGAAGTCATTGGGTACTTAGCACTGAGCAGACTCAGAGTTGGATTCAGGAATCATTAATCAGGGTCACTGACCCGGGCCTGTGTGAAGTCGTTGAACTGATGACATCACAATTGAAGGTCAGGCCTCAAGTCCTAGATAGTATAGAAAGAAGCTCGCAATGCCTTTCTAACTTACAATTGTAATGTGACACTCTCTCGGATGTGGGCCTGTAACTATGAGACCAATTTCATTACATATACAGACGAACATGGCGAGTGAATTTTAGTGATAGCCTTCGTTCGTAGCACCGCGACAGACTACCTTCGGATGCTAGGGTGTAACAACGATAACCTGATCACAGGGCAGCACTTCTATCGACAGGAGAAGTCGAAGGCAAGACGTCTACAATCTCCCAACTGGTATGCTGCAACTCTCCAGAAACGCGCCTCACCACGCCATCCACTTCGAGCTTCTGTAAGTGTAAATCCACGCCACGAGAGGCTGGGAGCCACAGCGACTCGGGGTAGGAAGCGTATAGCGTCGTGACGATCCCCCATGTCGTCCAATACGCAGGGGCGTCGGCATCTGGGCTGGCCGGGGGAGGAGTGTGGAGCACCTTCACGATTTGGGCTTCACGTTCAAGGCGGTGTCGAATGTACGTGCTGATAATTTCCTTGCCATTGGCAACGACGGGGCCATGACCTGGGTAAAGGGAGGTGTATCTGTCCCCTTCGTTGAAGTCGAGCATCTTCTGCAGACTGATGAGGTACGTGGAAAGGTCTTCGAACACTGCGGTTCCTTGGCCGAGCACCGAGTCGGCGGTATAGAGCGCGCGGTCCTGTGGGACATACAGGCAGATGGAGTCGGTCGTATGGCCGGGTGTGTGGATGACACGGAGGCCGGTGGGTAGGAGGACCTGTGAGTCTCTCAGATCGTGGAATGCTTTCCCGGACGGGCTGGCGGTGTACAGATCAGGGGAGAGATTGTTGATGATAGCGGGGATGGTGTTGCGTGCTTCGTGGCCATTGAAAGGGTCCTTGGCGTATGGCGGGAACTTATGCAAGCGGGGAGGTGTGAAGGGCAGAGTAGGGTTCCGATCTACCCATAGCCGTTTAAGTAGGGACAGCACGCTTGGAATACCGCCGACGTGGTCTGTGTGCCAATGCGAGATGATGATGTCAGAGATATCGGGCTCAGTTGGGTTAGATGATTTGGCAGTATCCCGTAGGGCACTTTCAAGGATTGGGAGATAGTCGTCGCGGCCTTCGGCGGTGTCTATGAGCATGTATGGATTGGCCTCGCCGACGATATAGGTATTAGTTCCTGTTAAGTTGATCAGTCGTGATCGAAAGATCAACGGCTTGAGAGGAACATACCTTGAAGGGTGAACTTTCCTGGATTCTAGATGGTCAGTCAGTGGTACAGTTTATACATAAATCCACGCATTGAAGCATACTTGGCCTAGAACTCGGACGACGTTATCACTCAACTAGAGGGGTTCATGTAAGATAGTTAGAATGCGTAAGGTAGCCCAACTCACTCTAGCTACCGACGGCAATACTTCGAGTTGGTCCATAATGGTCCTCTCTAAAGACAATGTTGGGGGTGGCAGTGGACTTAGAGTTTCCCCAATGGAAAGGGTGAAAGTCGCAATCCTCCTGCACATGTGATTGCGGCTTCTTTGGTATAGGGAATTAAACCCGAAGGGCCTAGGAACAAGCACGTATGCACTCTGCAATGCTATAGACATTATAACGGCACACGTAGATCATAGCCGGCGAAGAAAGAACACAACGAGACACATTGAAATGACGAGTAAAAGCCACCGTTAAAACTTGCCATCAGCGAGAATCGAATGTGAGTCAACACGGCCAAACACCCTCCTCCACTGTTCCAACAGCGACGAAAGGCTTGAATTCATCCTTACCTGTGATGTCCTCCCCAATCCAAACTGACGGTACTCAGAACAAGAGGAAACGGTATGCACTTGTGTTATATTGCCTTTGTTGTGGACCCAATATTGACTTTGCTTCAGGTCCCGTTCTCCGTCACCCAAGAACGACGGTGCACCGCCTACATCGCGGAGAAGGTCTTTCTCACCACCTTCAAATGGGCTCGTGGAGCGTCAAAAAGTCATCGATGCTGACCCTCAGCGCCGAGCAGAACGAGAACGCCAGCTCGCAGCACGCGTAGCTGCCATGGAACTCGAAAAGACCGACAAACCAAAAGACAAGGAGTTTGATGCCCAAGCCGAGTTCGCAAAGCTGTTGGGGTCGAGGTCAGGTGGTGTTTACATGCCGCCTGCACGCCTGCGGGCTCTGCAGCAAGCTGCAGCCAGCGACAAAAGCAGCCCGGAATATCAACGCATTTCTTGGGATGCTCTCCGCAAATCCATCACCGGTATTGTCAATCGTGTCAATATTGTCAATATCAAGCAGGTCGTACCAGAGCTCTTCTCAGAGAATCTCGTTCGTGGGCGTGGCTTGTTTGCGAGGAGTGTCATGAAGGCGCAGGCGGCCAGTTTGCCTTTTACACCAGTCTTCGCTGCGCTCGTGGCGATTATCAACACAAAATTGCCTCAAGTTGGCGAACTAGTACTTACACGGCTCATCAGTCAGTTCCGACGCTCGTTCAAACGAAATGACAAGGTCCGCTGCCCATTCGTAAGGTTGTACTACCCGCTGACCCCCTTGTTTAGATTGTCTGCCACTCCACCACCACATTCATTGCTCACCTCGTCAACCAGTCCGTCGCACACGAGATTGTTGCCCTCCAAATTTTCATGCTTCTGCTTGAACACCCCACCGATGACTCTATCGAAATTGCCGTTGGTTTCATGCGCGAAGCTGGAGCCTTCCTCACGGAGAACTCCCCGAAAGGCAACACCTTCGTGTTCGAACGCTTCCGTGCTGTGCTTAACGAAGGCACCATCAGCCAGCGTGTGCAGTATATGATCGAAGTGTTGATGCAGGTTCGGAAAGACAAATTCAAGGACAATCCAATTTTGCCAGAGGGTTTGGATTTGGTCGACGAAGATGAACAAATTACCCATCAAATACAACTTGAGGAAGAGCTACAAGTTCAAGAAGGACTAAGTACGTGGTGGAACTCATTTTTATCATCTTTTCTATTTTGACATATATGTACCTCAGATATCTTCAAGTTTGATCCTGATTATATGGAGAATGAGGAAAAGTACAAGTCAATCAAAGCTGAGATCCTTGGGGAGGACTCTGATGACGAATCGGGCTCCGAAGAAGAGTCCAGTGACGACGATGAGGACGAAGGTAACACTCATCCATGCCGTTTACGACTTTCCTTCTGACAATATTTCAGTCGCAGAAACAAAAGAAGGTATTGAAGATCGCACTGAGACTAACCTGGTCAACCTTCGGCGTATCATCTACCTGACCATCATGAACGCTCTTAACTACGAGGAAGCTGTCCATAAGTTGCTCAAGGTCCAGATCCAAGAAGGCCAGGAGGTATGTATACATCTCGACATATCCCTTCATAAATGCTCATGCACCGCTAGATTGAGATGGTGAACATGATCATCGAGTGTTGCTCCCAAGAGCGGTCATACTCTACTTTCTACGGACTCATCGGAGAACGATTCAGCAAGCTCAACCGCGTCTGGACCGAGTGCTTCGAAACAGCCTTCGGCAACTACTACACCACCATCCATCGTTACGAGACCAACCGCCTGCGCAACATCGCCCGCTTCTTCGGCCATCTCTTCGCCACAGATTCCATTTCATGGGTCGTTTTTGAGTGCGTACGGGTTAACGAGGACGATACCACGTCTAGCAGCCGTATTTTCATCAAGATCCTCATGAATGAGATGATGGAGAGTATGGGGCTGAAGACGCTCGCGGAACGCTTCAAGGATCCGGAGATCAAGCGTGGATGTGAGGGCATGTTCCCTACTGATGTGCCCAAGAACACACGGTTTGCGATCAACTACTTTACTAGTATTGGCCTTGGTATCATCACAGAAGACATGAGAGAGTTCTTGAAGGTGCGTCCAATTCTTGTTAAGAACTCAGGGTTGTACTGATGTTATGCTCATAGAATGCGCCCCGTCTCATCATGGAGCAAAGACGGGCCATGCTCGAGGCTGATTCCTCATCCTCGGATTCGTCGGATTCGGACTCGTCAGACAGCAGTAGTTCTGATTCAGACTCAAGCTCAGACTCCGAGTTGGATGCGTCTCCTCGCGACCGCCGTCGCCGTCGTTCATCCACTCCCCCGCGTCGACGTGGTCGAGACGATTCCAGGTCTCCCCCACCTAGGCGGAGACACGATGACTCCAGGTCACCGCCACCCCGCAGGCGCGATGGCTCCAAGTCTCCCCTACCACGGAGCAAGCGCGATGACTCCCGGCGCCGTCCTTCGCCCCCTCGTCGCTCTCCCTCACCTCCCCCCCGCGCCGCTCCTATCAAGTACGACACCGCAGGAAGGAACCGCAGGCCAGACGTTCCCCCGCGCCGCGAGTCCCCATCCCCTCACAATGTCCGCCGGAACGGCAATGGTGCACCTCCTCAGCGCCAGGATGATCGGGACCGCCGAGCCCCACCGGTGGGCCGTCGCACTGATCGGTCGCCTCCGCCCCATATAAACAGGGAGGCCCGTCGGTCGAGGTCGCCCCCTGGTCGTGGAGATGATAGGAGAGGTTATGAACGAGAGAGAGATGGGGCGCCGCCGCCCCAGGGTTTAGATAGGGAACGGGAGAGGGATAGGAGGAGGACACCACCCCCGCCGCGGAGGGATGATCGGGATCGACGGAATGGTGGTATGGAGAGGGAACGAGATAACGGCTACCAACGCCGAAGATGATACATCGATTAACGGCGCCGCAAATTCAATGTAAATACTTATATTGCCGATACGATTAAGGTATTCAGTGTGTGCCAGTAGCTATTTAAACCTTGTGCTGATTACTATTGTACCTGCCCGGTGGGCTGCGTGGAACACGGTAGCGCCACACTTGAATATGAGGTCTATCTCTCTCGCAACACGCCAGTCGACTTGTTCTGTCTGAAGTTGTCAGTAAACCGGTTGTTCCTAAATGGGACCGCGCAGTGTAATATACTCCTGGCCTGATTATTGACATTGATCCCTGCCCTTCAAGCCGTAGCAGCCTTTACCTTCATTATGCCGAGGTAGGCAATTGGACAGCGTGTAATTGTTTCAAGGTCAATGGTAAGTGGTATACGCAAGGCCAGTGTGCCAACTTGATACCAACCGCATCTGTGTGGTTGATGTTCATCATTCACCGCATTCAGCGCCGTGTTTTGATTGTCTGTCAGCTGGTAGCAGTGACCATGCCAAGTGTGCGAGCCTAGCCTCTCCCGAATATCACCTCTGCCGAGGAATCGAGAACAAGGATCAGCTGGTACTTACACACCCAGGACCCACCAACTTGCCAACACTGGCATCATGCGTGATGATTAGCAGTTGTGTGTCCGTCGATGAGCTAACCAGTCTATAACCTTCTGCCAGGGGTAGCCGTCGACCGTACATGACCATTCATGTCTCCTTGTGGGTCCGTTTGTGCCGACTGCCGATCCCTCACATAAAGGTACAGAGAACTTGTCTGATCCCTCAGCGCGTCCCTTAACCTTGCTCCCAAAGCACTTGGCTGGTCCAGTGGTAAGTTTCTATACCATGAGGCCACTCCACTATCGATACTCATCACGCATTTAGTTTCTCCTTGTTAGAAAACTCTCTTACGAAATTCCTCACGATGCTCGCAACACCACTCGTTTCCATAATTTTGGCCTTGAGTGCCGTCGTATCAGGAGCGTCCGTCCCGTGAGTCTGACACCCATTGTCATAATGAGTGTGCTCACTCAACGATCTTCTGTAGCGAAATCGAACCGCGATTCGTTGGCGGCGTCGGTGGTCGCATTGCATCTAATGTTGGCAGGATGGGCATCAATGCTATCAAAGCGGGCGCAAGGGCTCGTCCCCATATACCAATTCCGCAGATAGTACCGAAGCCGGCCCCTGCAATTACTGGCAAACAAGTCGGGTCTGGGCTCTTAGCAGGCAAATTATTTGGTAGTAAAGTATGTCGCAATTTTGCCAACATATTCTTGGTTGAATCTAACAGTTGTTTCTCAAAGCTCGTCGGTGGCGCTCTGGTTGGATTCGGATCACTTGGTGCTCAGCATGTAGATGGAAAACTAGGCGAGGAGAGGCGCGATCTTGAACCGCGAAACCCTCAAATAGCACGAGTTGGGCTTCAAACTCTCGCAAGAGCAGGCGGTCGCGTTATTCGGCCTAACACCATCAATAGTATCGCCCGTCCAATATCCAGGCTGGCACCAAAAATCATCAGCCCTCCTCCTGCTCAACATTCCAGAATTCTCGGGAGGCTGAAAACAGTAGGGGCAATCACCGCAGTCGGCGTCAGTGAATATAGTTATCTTCTCCAACATTGTGACTTATGATGCCTTCCGTTTCATAGTTGACTGCTGGAGCTGGAGAGTTTGCAGGTGGACAGACAATGGGAAACATGATTGATCGACTGCATGAGGAGAAAGCCCAAGTGAGGCGCGATTGCGACGGCGAGCTCCGGGCACGCCAGGCGACCACTATTCTCAAGGGTGTAGGGAGGATAGCTACAAACGCGGCCCGTGCTGGCCGAGTTACTGGAGTTGCTAAAAATGCGGGACAAGCTATCATCCAGAAAGCACCAGTTCATGCGCAAAAGCCTGCGAGCCTCCTCAGCAAAGTCGGCAAAGGCAGCCTGCTTCTTGCTGCAGCTGTGAGTCACTGGCTCTGGCTATCATGGGTGTCGTCCTCGTCTGATTTCCTTAACAGGGAACGGGCGGATTTGCGGAAGGCATGATCCAGAATGTCACACCAGAAGTTCAACAGGACCTAGCTGCTAATTCAAAGGGTACGATCGCAAAAATGCTTCCCCCTAATCCTTTCGGTGGTAAGGGTAAGAGGAAATATTTCGAAGAACTTGTCGCACGTAACCAAAATGGGGTAGGTACCCCCCCTTTTTCCCGGCGAATGCACTAATGGCAAATATTAGGGATCGGTCGAAAGGATCGTAGCACGCACCATCGTGGACCTCGTGCTTGAGGATCTTGAGTAGCTCATACGTGAATGGTGACGATATTTCCGATACAATGTGATTGTGTGGCGAGAAAATGAACGCAGCACAGCAGGGCTACATACAACTCGAAGTGGCGTGTGAGAGGTTGGTCAGACCTGAGGTGCACACTGCACACTGTAGCGAATTGTATGGTTGAAACGGTCACATGTAATGCGGCCCTCAAAGTTCCTTATTTTCAAGCCCAATATGACGCGTAACAGAGCCCTTGCTAACAAATTTACAATCCTAACCCTAAAATGACCTCTCTGGGTGGGCCTGTGGCACCTCAGTTACCTATTTGGCCCTCCGCAGCGCATTACGGGCCCCCAGTTGCTAACTCGTAACTCAAAAATTTCGTAACGCACCCCTGGCAGCTGCTACTATACAATTCCCTACAGTATGTGTTCCGGACTTGTGCATAACTTATTAACAGGTATCCCGAATCATCAGGAAAATCAGGATAGTTAGACAGCCGGGCGCCCCGAGCCTCCGCCACTAACTATCATTTTAAATGAAATCAAGTTGCCGGGTATTTCCCCGAGGTTAACAATACATAAATGCCTTTATTATTTATAGTTAGAAAGCAAGTAACGGAAAAAGGAAACACAAGTGGGCAGCACAGGATGACATGATTACATTGAGATGATATTGAACAAATAATATTGTACTGTGTGGTAGTATAAACGGGTATAAGGGTGAAGGTATGCTATCGATACAACATTTGTGTAGGTCATGAAATCCGAAAAAGGGAACGTAATGGTTCGTGTCGTGTGATGTCAAGACCAATGGGACTATCAACTACGGGCCAGTTCAAGCTTTAGAGCAAGGTCACCTGAGGGATGAAACAGACCAAATCAACAAGACCTTTCGTTTCAAGAATATGCGATACACACCTGCGAGAGGAGAATATGCCCCAAGGGTGTTTAGAGCTTGTACAAGGACGTCCAAGTTATTTTGGTAACCCCCGACACCACCTCCAAGATCCCCAGAGTACACTTCCTGCTTAGTGTTGGCTATCGCAAAAGTATACATCTCGGCAGCAGATAGCCAGCATGCCTAAAAAACATATTTAGCCGCCTGAATTTTTTTTCTGAGATCATGATGACATACACTGACGATAGGATCCAGGTATTGCCAGTCAGCATCCCTCAGCTGACATATGAGCTGAACTATGGAGTGTCCCGCTTTCATCGCACGCCCATCGAAACTCGCGTGGCGCTGAAGGTGTACAAAGGAGGTATAGACCATCGTCTGTATGACGAAGTAGTCGCAATCAAATGCCACAGAAGGGATTATCGACGAGAATCGTTCCACCGCATTTTCCGCGAAGCAATAATTCCAGTCATTCGGATCAGAAACTTTAGGACGATCAGTAAATAGACACATATCGTCATATCGACATATAATGTCAATCACGTACCATTTTTTGATCGCGAGGTTAGCTCATAGAGGGCGGCCGCCTTCGCTTTCAAGGTGTGTAGGCTCTCATCAGAAGGACTCGTTAGTTCCAATCCTTGAAAGAATGATTGTAGAGGTTGTTGGAAGCCCAGAGTGTTCTAAATAATGGTGAGAAGACGTCACGGCTGACAGGCAGGACCTACGTACCCATGTGTCCGGCCCGAAAGAGGTAGGCCAAGGGGTCAGAATACGGCATTGCAGAGTGTCCTTGTCTGGTAGTGCTAGCGGTAGCCCATTGGCCACTGACCAACAGCGGTCGATCATGAAGATTTGCCAGAATGCGGAAATACGATCGTCGAACTCTCTACTGTCTCGAGGCGGTGCAGAAGGGATGAGAGGTACTTGGGTGGGGTACATGCCTGGCAGTGCGTTTGGCGTCTGTATTTGATGCAAGCCGAGTCCTACGGCAAGCTTGATGGCAGAAAAAGTATGTCGGTAGCCCTCCATTACGCGATTGTTCATATATAGGTAGATGGCAAGGAGGGACGACGCCTGCACGATGTCAGTGAGGCGATCAGAAGTGTCCAAAGCGGCATTAATGTCATGTTGCACTTGGACGAAAAATGCAGACTCCATGTCTGAGTAGAATTGAGTGTGCGTGAAGTGGCATGCCAGGAGGTACATTGCATTGATAAGCGCAGGGTGGGGTTCGTTCCAGGAGTGTGCAGGTTCACAGAAGCGATCCATGCTGGCATAGAACCAACATTGATGCCTATGAGCCATGAAAACATCAAGCCTGTGATATTTGCAGGGTCAGGGGACGGAGACTGATGACTTGACAGGAATGACTCTTACAGGTATCGCTTCGCACGTGGAGGGAGTGTTTTCCTGGGGTCGATGTGTGATGGTGCACCTATGATGGATGTCGAAGGCGAACTAGAGCTACTGGCTTCAGACGGTAATCTGGAGGTGAATAACTTTGGTGGAGTTGATCCGGACGATGAGGATGGAGAAGGTGACGCGGAAGTTGAGGCGAAGGCGAATAAAGGATAAGGTGAACTCGAAGTGCTGTCATCTAAGACTGTAAAGCCAAAGTCTAAGTCGACACTGTTGGGTGACGGCGCTCCGGCTGAATGCAAGGTCAATACTTACATACAAGAAGGTGAGGAGGTGCTTACCTGAGCTGGGCCTTGAACCGGACTCAAGATCCTGCAGTCGACGCTCTAGGTGGGATAGTTGCTCCTTCAAAAGCTGGGTCCTGCTTTTTTGTTGCTTGTCGTCATACTCGCACGTATGGCCCCGGTTCATCTTCGTACATTGGCGGCATACTGGGCGTATTCCATCGCATTTCTATCGTTGATCGATGGAAAATCAGTTATCGAAAGCTGAATTGACATTTACAAGGATCCTCACCAGCTTCCTTTTCCTAGTAGCAAAAGTAACGCGATCAGAGAAGGCCAAATATCAGATAAACACGAGTTCTTACCTGCAGGCCAGGCAAGCAGTACCACGTCTGAGCGTAGAATCTGTTTTGTGGGGAGGCATCTATGGGTGGGGTTGTGTATTCTGGCTAGAATTAGGACATCATGATTTATATAGGTTTAATGTGGCCCAGAATTTTGGCACGGCCTGAGGCTACGCCCGAAAGATCTAGATCCTTGTAGCGATGCAGGGTGAGCCCCATGTTGCTCGATCGACTTAAGATTACCTAAGCCCGTCCGAATACCTAAATGCAGCCTGCTATTTACCGCCGCACCAGCTGGGTCAAATTTGACGGCGGGTGACTCGAGCCACTTAGTGGTTCGTGAAGGATTTCCAAACATCGATTGCGAACTATCACCAAGCTCACATGTGTTGCAACTTGAACAGGGAAGAAATCTGTCACAAATTCTGTCGTCTCCTCAATTTTCCTTGTTTTCTGGTTCGCATTCGGCAGTCATGATAGATGCGTTTGTTCCTTGTTTCAACCTGAATTCCTTCGCGTTGTGGGAGTTTTCTGTGGTGTTCCTTGGTGTTCTCAGGCAGAGGGGCGATGTGCTAACGACAAGGGTATTGTAATTCGAAATCCTCGAAAGTTGTGGACTCTTACATCTATTTCAAACATCTATTCTTTACCAACAAAGACCTTGCGGAGATGGTCCCAAACGACACTAGGTGATTGGGCAGCATCGATTCCATGCCACAGTCCCTTCTTGCGGTAATAGTCGACGACGGGGCCGGTTTGCGAGTGGAATGCTCCAAGCCGCTTACGGAGAGTTTCGACATTATCGTCGGAACGCTGAATAAGTGGTTCACCGGTAACGTCATCGACCATCGACTTCTTCGGGGGGCTGGGATATGACATTAGTCAATTCTCCGGTGGAGGGAACTAGAACATACTTGAATTCTTTGTGATATGTCCGTCCGCTTGTAGGGTGGATCAACCGGCCCGTAATACGAGAAATAAGCAGAGAGTCGTCGATCTGAAGTTGAACCACCGAATCGAGCTTCTCCTTGCGCTCCTCGAGCATGCCGTCCAATTTCTGAGCCTGAGGCACTGTCCGGGGGAATCCGTCAAGAACGAACCTGAGGGGACGCGTTGGTATTGATACGAAAAGTAATGGGGAACACGTTTCAATGACGTACCCGTTTTTGCAAGCCTTGTTGTTCTCCAGTTCGTGTTTGATCATCCCGACCATAACCTCATCGGGAACAAGTCCTCCAGCATCCATGACCTTCTTCGCCTGGACACCGAGAGGTGTTTTCTGCGCAACTTGCTCACGGAGCATGTCACCAGTCGCCAAATGGCACACGCAGAATTCGTCGCGAATCTTGGGGGCTTGAGTACCCTTTCCTGTAGTAGCGATTAGAACATGGACGCGATAAAGGTGTTTATTCGTCGTACCAGCTCCAGGAGGGCCAACCAGGATTGTTCGGAGTTGCTGAGCAGGCGTTTTGGGTGCACTTGCTTTCGCCTTGGTCTCCATGGTCGCAATTTTGTCATTCAATTGCGCCACAAGGGACTTCAGGTATTCAAGCTCGTCTGACACAGTCATCGCTTCGACGGGGAAAAGGGAGGGGTTCTGAACGACCAAACGTGCAACCTACAGGCTTAAGTCGCCAGCGGCGTTTGCGAATGAATTTTGGTCGGACTTTGTCGGAGTTTGCTACGCGGTGTCATCCGACGTCGGATTTCGGGGGCCCTTATTTGGTCCGAAAGCCCATGCCAATCCACGTGTTCCAAAAATAGCCCAGCGCGACGTGGAACTTTGGCGCAGTTGCCAGCTCGAAATCAATACCCTCGGTCAACGTCCACCACAGCATACTGCTATGGTGCATTTGCGCTCATTATTTCTACTAGTTGCAGGCCTCGCTGCAGGCCTCAATGCTAAGTCTAGCACAGGCGACTCTGTCCTAGTGATTGTTGAGCCAAAACAGCAGGACAACTATTCTCTGTTCTTCAATAGCTTGAGAGGTTCGTGACCAATTGCTGTATAATAAAGCTGTCGTTGATGGGTTAGTTAACAGGACAAGGTTATGAACTAACTTTCCGCGCGCCTAAGGCTGAAGGCCCCGTCGTCATTGAGTACGATGTCCCCAACTTTGCCCACGTTATCCTGTTGGCGTCAGAAACGAAGAGTATGTTTTGTTTATTCTACTGGTGAAGAAACTGCTCTTACTTTTCTCTAGACTTTGCCAAGGATGTTACCCCACAATCTCTCGTGGAGCTCTTGGGAAAAAAGACCAACCTTCTCATTGCGCTTTCTCCCAAACAAACGCCGCTGACATCCTTGGCCGCAGAATTTTCGCTCTCACTACCTCCTCCCGGTACGCCACTACTGTCATATTTCCCGGAACGCGAAGGTTCTCGAAACATCGTCCCTGTTATCGTCCAGGCCAACTCGGTCGTTTCTTCGACTAAACCAGTGTGGTTCTCTGGTGTCCCACAGTCCCTCGGAAATAACCCTCTGCTAGTTCCCATTCTTCGTGCCCCAGCAGAGAGCTTTGCCTCCGAGACCGATGGTGGATCTCCAGATGCTCTAGTTGACGCAGCTGAGAGAGGTGGCGAAGGATTATGGGCAGGATCTCAGCTCGGTCTAGTCACTGGCTTCCAGACTCTCGACAACTCGCGCGTCACATTTGTCGGTGGCGCTGATGTGTTCAGCGATGAATATGCGCAGAACGAAATAGCCAAGTAAGCTCTACTTTAAGGACTACAAGTCGGCCGCAAAATATTGATTTAATCCTTTCCAGAGGGGTCCCATCTGGGAATGCGGATTTTGTTCGCGAAATTGCAGAATGGACATTCCAAGAATCGCAAGTGCTTCGCATCGAACGCACCGCCCACCACCGCGTGAACGAAACCGAGCCGCTGGAGCAATATACCACCAATGATAATATTGTAAGCGCCGAACTAGCTCAAAACTTTTAATTGTGATTAACAACCCCTTCAGGTTTTCTCCGCCCACATATCAAAGTACGACCCGAGGACGTCAACTTGGGCGCCGTATTCGGGGATCAGAGATCTTCAACTGGAATTCACTATGCTCGACCCCCACATCCGCACAGCGGTGCTTCCCTCTTCGGATGAGCCAGGCAAATACTCGGTCACTTTCCGTGCACCCGACCGGCACGGCGTCTTCAAATTCGTGATCGACTATAAGCGTAAAGGGTACGTTATTGTTCCCCGTCTCCCTATCAAGGATCTACAACTGATTCACCTCAACTTATCTAGCCTTACGTATCTTCAGAGCTCCACAACGGTAGCGGTAGTTCCTCCGCGCCATGATGGCTACCCTCGTTTCCTGAGTGCTGCCTGGCCTTACTACACGGGCGCGATCAGCACAAGCTTAGGGTTCCTTTTGTTCTCGGCCTTATGGCTAGCGGGTGATTCGCGCGAGAAAAAGGCGAAGGGACACAAGGCAGAATAGAATTTTGTGACTCTTTCAGTGTAAATTGTGCAAAATGTATTTCGGCACACGCCTGACAATCTTGCCACACTGAGTCTAAATGGATCCCTTTGACGCCCATCTGATTTCACAACTAGTTGAAATGTCCAAACACGTGTTCGCACACTTTGTAGGGGAACCCGTGGAATTCTTACTGGAAGCGTGATCGTACGTGCTTCTTGTTCGATAAAGAAAATAAATTCATTCTTTTCACCACAGACATTAAAAAGGATTAACTGTATTTATAAAGATCGACAACGATCTGGGCTATGTTTATGTAGACAAACTTCTCGAGCGTCTAACCAGCCCAGGTCGCCTGTGTACACCTACGCTACACATGGGTTCCATCAGCGGGTAAGCATACCTCCTGAAGTTGAAACCGACGACCAGCCAATGACATGCTGCGACGATTATCAAAGAAGTCGTCCTGACGAACAGGAAACAAAAGATGCTACATGTGGACAGCCAGGACTGTCAGGTGTGGGCGTTAGGCCTCAGATGGTCGACCTGCATATCACCGATGAGGTATGGGCGGAGCTCACCCACAGGACCGCTGGGAAAATGGAAGAGAGGACTGAACAGCATTACTATCAGTCAAGGAACAATCGTAACGAGATCCACGAGATCCTCGTGTATCTCTTGGCAGCAGAAACCAGGCGAAACTGTCTGGAAAAAAAGGTGGATGTTTTTCGCGATGCTGCAGTGAAGCTTCCTGGAACTGACCCCAAATCGGTTTACAGCTAGCACTGGTTCACTCTCAGGTTTCTTATATGGCAGCTGAAACACGCCAGCGTAGACTTGCGGCAATCCAGGAACGCTTTTCCGACGTACCTTTCGTGGAAGAAGGCTTCGAATCAAAAATGCTAACATTCAATAATATTCGACAAATGATGCGTCTGCTACCGACGGTGCGCACACATAAACATTTCCGCCATTTACTTCCATGCGAGAGTGCTTTGTATTTCTTTTTCTGAATGTAGAGCATTGATCGTGCGACGAGGTAGCTGTCCACTTGCATACGGGAGGTCTGATGAACATATGAACTCATCTCATTACGTATGATATGATAGAATATATTTTCTTCCTCGGCCGCCCGCTTGCCTACCTCTGTAAGAAGATCTGTGTTGCATGCGAGTCGGACTCTAGCTGATGAAAAGATTATGTGACATCTTTCCTATGTAGTCATGTTCCTTCCTGCGGGCGATCGGGATATTGGTTTTATCCCCGTTGTGTACCACAGGACGTTCCCTTCGAACTGGTCGTGCAGGGCGATGCAGACAAAGTACGGGATCTTCAAATAACCGCTGCGCCCTTACTATCACTAAATCATCGAGTCAATCATTTTGCAGTGGTGTTACCTCGGCACCTATGTCACCTTATTTTTGCCCGACCACTCGATGGCACTCTGTGAATGGATGATTCTGGATCAACAGGTACTCACATGGTTCGAACCCATACTCAACGGCATTGTTTCAATTATTTTCCTAGACAAAAGACACACACTGTGTGCGTCTTGCACAAGAACTCTCTAGCCAGGGTCGGGCAAGTATGTCGGCTGCCGTTGTCTCTCAACAATATGACAGATGCCGTTGGACAATCCCCTGCTTTTATCTGCGCTGTGTAGGGTTCAATCAGGGCCTTGACCATGCTTTACATGCGGCTGTTGCCCAAATTGTGTAAACTTGCGACCCTTCCATCCCACGACTTCCAAGCCACAGCATCCCCCCCTGTGTGGAAACCTCATGTCATACAATTGGCGAGAATATAATTAGCGGTAAAATAATTTTGTACATATGCTGTAATGGAAGGAGGGGCTTCTTGATGTTGTGTGGCGTGCGACGTAACCTCCCTTGTCTCACCACGAAACATAAAAACATCTCTCTGCCTGGGAGTCGAACCCAGCTTTCGCGCGCACGCATTGATATGACAGGCGCGTGTACTAACCGATATACTAGCAAAGACGATGTCAGACTGTTATAATAGCACACCACAATGTGACAACTAACGATGTTCCGCATAAAAAGGCCAAACTACAGAAACTACAGTCGCAAGTTCAATGTTTGATTGTGTACCATGGTAAAACACAAAGCAGTGTCAAGAACGAGAAGACCCTTCTTCCCAAAAGGCTGTACGATCCGCCCCGAGCCCTCGTCCAAGAGAGGGGGCCATCCGACGTACCATTCTGTTGGATATTCGTATGAATGAACACCTGGAGCGGCATCTAATTCCGAGCATGAACGCTCGGCCCCGGTTGAGGCTATTCCCAGCCGGATAACAGAACCGCTGAGGTTGTCCCGGTCCGTCTTCCAATTCCTTTCAAACGCAATGAACATCTTCTCGAAACCGACTGCGATAGCGGGGTAATGGTCTCCCGGAAAGTTGGTGATCTTGGAGACAGTGGGTGATTCCGAATTATCGTGGGGAATGGATAATCTGTAGACTGAGTTCGGATTTTCTGCGACAAATGTGAACTGGGTACAGGATTCGTCGATCGAAGCTTGCGATATTCCGCCGTTGGCAGTTCGGTCACCTGATGGGCACGGTAATCGCCAGCGTGGCGGGAGGGTCTCTTGGAGTACCTCCGGGTCAATTGTCGTCTGTACGTCGTAAACCATGATATGTTCTTTGGTGAATACAAGCAGTCGGTTGCCTGGGAGTAATTGAATGTGATGCTGATGCACTTGTCAGACGACAGGGCAAACTTCGATTACGATTCACTCAACTATTGTCTTTCGCAGTGAAATAACCTGTTTACAGAGTGCCGTCGAGGATGAGCTCCGCCAGTTGAAGATATCGATGTGGCAAGTGCCATCCCCGCTATGCATTATGCGCGCAACCAAGTCGTTGAGCAGCGTGGTGTTGAATACTTGACTCGAGGTACTCGGTACCTCAAATAATTGCAGGGCCTTGGCTTGCAGGTATGCCTCATGGCCCCGCCCAATCATCGTGACAGCCCAGATATGAAATGTGTCATTTGGAACTGTTGCAAAAGTGCATATGTCAGTTAGATCCGGAGCCATGTGTTCAAAAGGAAATGCCCTACAAAATCGATTATTTGAGGATACAGCTATCTTGAAGCCAAAGGTTGGTGACTCCGTGTCGATGGAGATGCACATGGACTCTATTTTGCGAGAGCTGGGGATCTGCAAGAGCAGCCTCCCTTGGACACCAGGGGCATCCAAATCGTATGCGAGCAAGGATCCATCGCCAGTCCCGATCAATAACCATCGTCCTCCTGGAACAAGGTATGCCCGGGTCATGCCCCTAGTAATCTTGCGAATCCCAGTGGGTCGTCTGTGAGCGGACTCCCACCCTGCGTCAGCACTGACTCGACGTGTCACCCATTCTTCGAGCTCGGGAGCAGAGAATGTGTCCAGGGGTGCCTCAAGCCGTGCTGATTGTTTATGCCGGCCGATGTATTGACGCAGCTGCCTTTGCCATACGGTGAGCGACCTGGAAATATCGTGAAGGTAGCGACATGTCTGTTCCAGTCGTATAAGCAGAATGGGCAGCGAGATGAACGGTGCCGCACACCTTGCGAACGTTCATCAGAGAGTACCAGTCCAACTCCTCCATGATCTCTGTGATTGTCTCTGGGGGCAGCGTGTCGAACATTGAAGGGGCGGGGTGGTTACCCTCGTTTGCTGGCATCGTGCACCTGATTGTGGGGGCCATAGAGAGTTGTTGAGAGGCTAGAGGAAAGTGCCTGAGTTAAGTAGGAGGATTCCTGGTCCGACGTCGCGTAAAAGGCCCATTACCCTGCATTTCGCGGATGCCCGACATCCCTGAACGACTATGTAGCGTGGAGACACAAATTTGAAAGATGATTTCGACGGCTGCCCTGGCTGGATTTGCGGATTTACGCAGACAAAGGCCGATGCGTCTCTTTCGCGATGTTTCTTCGACTCCGAGGTCGAGCAGGCATTGCCGTGCTCAAATCAAAAATGGTGGGAGAAGGTGAGAGTCGAGGCTCGGCTTGAACAAAATATCCAATGATCGCCGATGATAGCACCGCCACCGCCACCGTCTAGGAACACGCCAAGCTACCGTGACAATGTTATGGAATTCAAGTTGCAATGAACTTTTATGATCACCCTCACAAGCCCTCACCAGGCCCTCACATCATGTGTCAATATTTCATGGTTGGCATGCCATGGTCTCCTCCAACCATGTGGCATTGATGATAGGGTCAGATTTGTGTAAACATTGTTTGAATGTCTCACTGGCCGGATATGCGCATTGGATGGGTATGGTTAGGATAATGGATACAACGTGGGTACACTCACAAAACACAGGCGGAGCGGAATTACAGGTATTTACCGGCCCCACACCGCCGCGATCGTTGACCTCTTAATAGTATGCCCTGTCCATGAAGCTTTGAAGTGTAAGAATACAAGCCCATCCTGATCGCAGACAGGGCTGCCAGGATTTAATCTCGCACAGCTCGGGCTCTCGATTTCCGCCACGTTCGGAGTTTGACCTCCCTATCAGGCAGTGAGGGAGTCTGTATGGTTGCCGGCGCCAGGACTGGTTCACAGCTCGTCATTCGGATTTCGACAAGCTCGAGGCCATTGAACCCCATCGGAAAGTCTACATGTAGGCAGGGGTCTATAATATCAGTAGCCTCCCAATCCTAGCTAGCCTCATCCGATCGCGAACAGACGCATGTGTCGATGCCCGCCACGCTCGGAGCAAGGAGCCTGAGGATTGGGGAGACCTAGATATCTTGCCAGTAACTGGTATTTAACCTTTAACTATGTACACCGAAAAGAGGACATCACACTCGCGATTGCACGTTCAAAAAAAGATGAGGGGAAAAGGATGGCGTCACAGCTCGATATCCCACATAACTGAGCACGGCCTTCATGTCAGACGCAGGCCGAAAGGCGCACCCAGTTTAAGTATCCTAGCCTGTTCAAGGTTGTTCTATCTGACGCAGGAATCGGTACGAGTTCTCAGGTCCCGAACCGCTCCACAAAAAGGACGAAACGACACGCAAGGGTAGTCTTTGATCATCATCTCTCCGGAACAGGCTTCTTTGAGGCTGAGAAAAAGCTGTTAGGTGCCTAAGCTATTAAGTGCTAAGTGTTTCTTCTGCGAATTCAGGCCGAGAAAGGCAGCGACTGCCCGTGGATTGTGATATCAAAAACTTGGATATCATGATCAGAGGAAGCGTCAGAGCCCTTTCGATGCTACCGACTTTGGTCGCAGCCGCATCAGCAACTGACATGCAACCTTTAGATACCTAGAACAGGACGCTGTAGGAGTCGCTAGCACAGCAGACGGAAGGGCATGGTGTGACGCGTGATGGCCCTACCGTTGGGCGCGAGCCCATGTTCAGCAACTCTAGCCGCACCAGCAAGTGTCATTTAAATTCATTTGAGCAATGCAGGACTCGGGCAAAACGATGTTACTCGCGATCGCCTGCCCAACGAGGTGAGAAGGGTATCGTAACGGCTATGCCCTCAACTTTCGGGATCATATGCGCGAGTTCCGAACAACCGTCATTTAGCTTGATTCCCTCTGAATAATTTGAACACCGAGACCAGACGTTGCTTCGTAATCGAATGCCATACGGGGGATCTTGATATCTTGATATCGTTGTGCTGCCACGATGTCACGTTTGGGCGCCTCAGTATAATGATTGCCTGTGTCGCGGAAATAGGGGAGAGAGCGCAGCAGAACTCCGAACTGCCCGCCTGGCATGAAGGCTGGGGCGTCCATGTACAAGATAGTGCGGAGGACCATCATGATCACGATCACGCTGGTCCCGGGTGTGGTTGATGGATGGCGGGTGTTATGCAAACGCGAATGGAGAACAAGCGGTAAACAGGAGTGTGGCATACCGTAGCGCTAGTTGAGGAATCATCTCAGTTAGACCAACCTGAGAATAGCGGGTCCTATTCTTGTAGAGCCGTGCTTCCCGGAACGGCATCCATAGCATCGGTTCCGTCACACAGCCTCAGACCGAGGCACAGCACGCGGGCTAGTACGCAAATATCCAGGATACCGCGATTGCTCCGTCCGCCAAAACAGGGACCTTGAACTTTGAGGTTTGGAAACAGTCCTAGGGTACCTAGGTAGGATCTTGAGAGGCAAGTCAGTAGCAACCCCATTTGCCGTCATGTCTGCGAGGCTGGAACTCAGTTGTCGGAGCGAGAACAAGACCAGATCAAGTTCACGATCTGACCTAGTTCAGAATTGTTGTTAGCCCTGGAGCACGGTGCACGAACGAAGCCCAGGGATAGCGGCGCGATTCAGATCTTCCAGTTCAAGCCTAGTAAGATGTGCAAATTGTCGCAAAGAGTTTCAAGAGCAAGGAACAAATGCAACAAGCAGACCGGCTCGGATTGAGAATGAGAGAATGGAGCCTCATTCATTCTTGTGGTAGATGCGTATGGTCGTCACGGCCGGGAGTCTAGGAAACGGCCACGCACATACCGCACGCTGTGGGGTAAGAAGCAAGAACCCCCTATCGACGTAAGGGCCGTAACGCCCACTCGGCAAACGCGCATGTCACACACACCACACGGCTCGTCGCGTCGCGTCCACAAACCGTCACACTCAACCCCGCACACCGATTTGAATCAGGGGTATATTATCATGAACTAGAAGGGCCGACCCATGTACAACGAATATTAAAATACTCTACACTCGTCAAGTTTTCTACACTTCTACACATCGAATGTATACAGCTAAAACAACAGCAAAAGGCTACAGCGCCACGGCATTAATAAGTATACGAATCGAAGCCATAAGCGAATATAGAATGGGGGGGAGGGGAAGGGGAATACAGTGTGTACGGGACCTCGGAACATGGAATATGCACAGGGGAAGGGGAGGCGGAAAAGGGCCGCCAGAATGTTAAAGCACAATTCAATTAGGCCGGGGAGAACGCGAATGGCGGGGGTGGGGATGGGGAGAGCCGGCAGATAGACATTATATCTTCTTCACAAGCACCGTGTCTCGGTGCGTTTTCGAACCAGTGCGCGGTGGGCGGGTGGGGAATAAATAAGGGTGTCGCATGTGTTCCTCTTCTTCTTCTTCTTCCTCTTCCTCTTCCTCGTTTATCATTTCTCGTCCTCGGTTTCCACGTGCTCAGGCATCGGAACCCGGAAGCGTGCGTGCGTGCATTATGTGGCGCAGGAATGCAATTGCCGAGGATCACACATCCGCATCACGAGGCCGCCATCTCGCGTCTGCATCCCCTTCGGGCACAGACAGCGGAGGCTCGTCCCCCCCGGTTCCGCGTCCGCATGACTTCTGCGTGCATCCGCTCTTCCATCTCCGCTAGGCGCCCGTCGCCTCACACGGCCCCAACCTCCACCCCACCCCCCCCCCCCTCCCTCCCGGTATAGTTGTTTTTGTCGTTCAAGCACGGCCCTCACACGACCTCCCTCCTCGCAATCTCCCCGATCCCTTCAGAATCAACCAACCACCCCCCAACATCCACCTCCCTCTCCGCCGCCTCAAGCGCGCGCTCCATCTCCTCTTCCCCCATCTCCCCTTCTTCCATGCCCTCCCCCTCCTCCCCTTGCCCTTCTTCCCCCCCCCCCCCCTCCCCATACCCATCATCAAGGTCCTCCCACCGCCAACTAGGCGACGCCCGCCCATCCGGGCTCCTCCCCTCCACAGCAAGAGAAGCAGAAAACACCCCGTCCCCGCCCATCCACGTATCCCCCCACAGCTCGCCTATCCTCGCCCTCCGCCTCGGGTCGCGCACAAGCAGGCGCTCAACAACACGCCGCGCACCAGTGGACAGCGCCAGCGTCGGCCCCACCAACTCCATGTCCAAGTCCTCTTCCCGCGCTCGACTCCCCTCCCCCGGCGCCTGATCATGTGGGGCAGAAGAGGCCCCGGCCTCAGGCCACTCATACTCCCCCCTCGCGATCCGCATCAACCACGCCCTCCTCGCCATCCTGCCCCCCCTCCTCCCCTCCCCTCCCCCCTGTCCCTGTCCCTGCCCTTCCCCGTCCCTCGTGATCCCCCCGACGCCGGGAGCCGCCACGCCCTCCCCAAACGGCAGTCTCCGCCCCACAAGCGCATACAGCACGACCCCACACGCCCACGCGTCCGTCTCGCGCGCGTCGTAGACGCCCGGTTTCTTGCTTTTCGTCGCTTTGCGGCGGGTGAGCGCTGGCGCGCCAGTTGTCGTTGTGGTTGTTGTTGTGGGAGCGGGAGCGGGGGGTAAGGGAGAAGGGGCAGCAGCGGGCGGCGCCCCACCGCCCCCCATGACGAGCTCCGGCGCGGCGTACGCCTCGCTCCCGCACCGCGTCGACAGTAATGGGCCGTCCTCCTCCTCTTCTTCCTCCTCCTCCTCCTCTGTCTCTCCCCCGTTATTCATCCGCACGCCGAACTCGTCGACCCTAGCCGCCCGACGCGCCGCGCGGTCCCTCACGCGTTCCGCCTCCGAGCGTATATCGACGAAGCGGGAGAGCCCAAAGTCCGTCAGTTTCACGAGGGGCGCCGGGGGCGGGGGGAGGTCCTCGAGTGTCGGTGCGGGGGCGTCGGGGGGCACGGGGGACGTGAGGAGTGTCGTCGTTAGAAGTATATCTGCGTAATATATATGTTTCGTCAGCAATGCGCTATGGAGCAAAGGGGAGAGGAGAAGACGCACTCTCGAGCTTTATATCCCGATGCACCAGCCCGACCCCGTGCATCCACCCGACGGCACTACAAAGCTCCACCCACACCCTCTGCAACACGCTCTCGCGGAGGCGGGACCACGCGGCGTCGGAGTTGACGAGGGCGAGGAGGTCCCCGCCTGGGAGGAAGGGGAGGACGAGGACGTGGTGCGAGGGGGTGCTGAGGTGCGCTAGGAGGGGGGTTATGTTGGGGTGGGATATATGCTGTGGGGACAGAGAGGGGGCGTTAGTATTGGGTTGCGAGAAGAGGAGGGAGGAGGGGTGGTAGGGCCTGGGCAGCAAAGGGCCGATGCGGGGATTACGGCCGCACGACATAATGTTTTGCACAAGTCAAGTCACTGTCATCGACACAAGGACAGGGTCTGATGCAGATGCGGATGAGAAACGCCGCATGCCACTAAGCGGAGCCTTCTGGGCCCCCACGCTGCAGCGGCAAGCACACCATATCAAAACGTTAAAAGCAGAGAAGCCCCCGCCGCCGTATTAAAGCATAAAAGCATAAAAGCATAAAATGAAAATGAAAATGAAAAGAAAGAAGCACTCACGCGCAACACCTCAACCTCCCTAACAAACGCCACCCTCGTCCTCTCCCTCTCCTCTTCGTCCGCCTCCCCCTCTCCTCCACCACGCACAGTCATCTTAACCGCCACCAGCCTGCTCTTCGCGCTCGGGCTCCGGCTCAATCCCCCACTTCTCCCCCCACCACCACTTCCGATTCCGAATCCACTACTAGGCGTACCGAGCGAGGAGGGCTCCTCAGGCTCCGCAATCGATATCGTCAACTGCCGATTCGCAGTCGAAGACGCATTGGAAGACGTCGACGACGCGCGGGAAAGACTGGACGACAACACCTCCCTCTCCCTCTCCCCCTCCCCATTACCCACATCCATACTCCGTATCGGCCTCGTCCCCGGGACGCGGGCCCTCAGCCTCCGCAACGAGCCCAGAGATCCCGCTCTCACCACACCTCCCGCTGATTTGGAATTGGGGGACTTGAGGAAGGGCGACTTGAGGGACGCCTGCCGGCGCAGATCGCGTAAACTCCGGCGGGAGCGGAGGACGAGAGGGACGGGGGAGAGGTCGTCGGCGAGCCAGACGCTGGAGAATGCGCCGTGGCCGAGGGGCTTGAGGAGCCTCAGCGTCGTTGTGCTGGAACTTGAACTTGAGCTTGTGTTGGGGGTGGGGGTACCGGGAGAAGGGGAGGGGGAGCGGAAGGGGAGTGGGGACGTGGATGCGTGGCTCGGTTGGGAGTGCGATGAGGAAATGATGTGGCCCGCGGAGGGCTCGTCCGCATCGGATGCGAGTGATGGGGGCGGGGCGTACACCGGCGTTGGCGTCGTCGGTGACGGTGCTCTGTAATGCGAGGAGAAATTAGGATGCGCAGGCGGCGTAGGCGGGAACGCCGCAAGTTTCCTCAGATCCGGCTCCAGGTCCCTCGGACGGGGCGTCGGCTCTCCCTCAGGCCCAAAATTGCGTTTAAGCTCGAAAGTAGGTGTAGTAACCGTAGGCGTGGACTCGTCTATCGCGATCGCGGGTATACTGAAGAACGAACTCGTCTTTATTCCCCCTTCCCTTCTCTCCCTTTCTTCTTCGTCGTGCTGCGGTTTGGATTGTAGGAGGGGCGATGGAGGCCTAGTGGGGAATGGCGACGCGAAGAATGCGTGTGTCTTTGCACCACTCCCCGGGGGGGACGGGAGACTCGAGGACATGGAGACATCAGAGAACGTAGATGAGGATGACACGGTCAGGAATGAAAGGCGGGAGCGCGTTGAGCCTGCTGAGCCGGAGGAGAGGGAGGAGGAGGGCGAGGGCGAGAGGGTTGTGGCCATCATCGCCGTAGTAGCCTAGTGTGTGTGGTGTTACAGTTAGTGTAGTATGGATAATAATAATTATGGTGTATCTTGTAAATTGGGCAGTGACCCTCGGAGTCTGGGGGCCAAATTTGCGGATCTCACGCCGGGCCGGGTCTTACGCACCTCACGTCGGAACACACAACTGCTTCAACTTGGAGCCAGCAAGAGGGCCATCAGTCCGCCGGGCACGTATATTTCCTATCACCGCTCTTTGATGCACTGCGAGCGTTCGTGGCAATTGGATGACCAGCGACACGTTCGTCGACGTGGAGCCCAACACCATTCTCGACATCCAACTTAGACTCCGACGTCCACTCCAAGGCTAGCGTGGGGTGGGGCCGGGTATTCCCTGTGGCCGGGTGCCAAGCTGTCTGTCTATTCTATGACTCGGACTTCAGTGCACTTCAATAGACGGCACAGCACCACACCACGTCATCAAACCCTTCCCTTTCGCCTTCTTTGCTAGTATATCGGTTAGTACACGCGCCTGTCACGGCCATGAATTTCCATAACGTCGCGCGCGCGAAAGCTGGGTTCGACTCCCAGGCAGAGAGTTCCGATCAAGTTTAATCCTTACATCCTTTTTATTCAAAAAAAAAAAAGTACATATGTCGTATATCGAATGTACGAACCGCCACAGAGTTTAATCTTCCTATCTTTTTCACTCAACAAAAGATGTACATATGTCGTATATCGAATATACGAACCCCCGCTTCCTTGCGTCCTCTTTGCTAGTATATTGGTTAGTACACGCGCCTGTCATCTGTAAGTAACCTTTGTTCCTTATCGCGCGAAAGCTGGGTTCGACTCCCAGGCAGAGAGCTTCCAAGTGTTTTATCTTCACATCTTTTTCACTCAAAAAAAGATGTCCATATGTCGTATATCGAATGTACGAACCGCCCCTTCCTTTCGTCTTCTTTGCTATTATATCGGTTAGTACACGCGCCTGTCATCAGTTTCTCCTCAACGTCTCGCGCGAAAGCTGGGTTCGACTCCCAGGCAGAGAGTTAAGGACCATTGCATGTTTTTTTTTCTCACTCAGGCCACTCGAGCTAAGCATACATCCACGAACCCTCGATCCCTTCCGTCCTCTCTGCTCGTATATCGGTCAGTACACGCGCCTGTCATCACCCACGACTACATCATCGAGCGCGCGAAAGCTGGGTTCAACTCCCAGGCAGAGAGATGTTGACTAATTTTGTGCCTTTTCTCACTCAGGCCACTCGAGATATGCATTACATCCACAAACCCTCGATCCCTTCTGTCCTCTTTGCTCGTACATCGGTTAGTACACGCGCCTGTCATCACTCTGGCCAAACTTCCGCGCGAAAACTGGGTTCGACTCCCAGGCAGAGAGCTGTGGAAGATTTGATCCCCCAGTTTTTGTCCGGCTCAGGCTGTAGACGGTCGCCCGATATGCATGAACCCGCGGTCCCTTTCATATGCTTTGCTCGCATATCGGTCAGTACACAGCCTGTCATCGCCGACGATAACAGATTCTGCGCGAAAATTGGGTTCGACTCCCAGGCAGAGTCCGGAATTTTTCTAGCATTTCAATTTTTTGTCTGGCTGCAGATAGTCGCCCTGGACCGATATGCGTGAACCCGCGGTCCCTTTTGTACTCTTTGCTAGTATATCAGTTAGTACACGCGCCTGTCATACGTCAAATATCATATTATACCGCGCGAAAGCTGGGTTCGACTCCCAGGCAGAGAGTCCAGAAGTTTTCTATTATATGTTTTTTGTCCGGCTGCAGAAAGTCACCCTATATGCATGAAACTGCAGTTTCTACCATCCTCTTTGCTAGTATATCGGTTAGTACACGCGCCTGTCATACCGCGGCGAAAACATATCAAATACCGCGCAAAAGCTGGGTTCGACTCCCAGGCAGAGAGAATCTGAAAGATAGTTCTTTAAATATACCCGCTTTTTATTCCGCTGTTTCAGGGGTGCATATACTGTTCCAAAAAACATCAGAATGTTTTCGTGCTCTTTGGTAGTATAATATTTATCAGTTGCGTACACGCGCCTGTCATGCATGGTAGCCTGTGATGTATATTACACCGCGCGAAAGTTGGGTGCTCTCAGGCAGAGAGCCACCGGAAAAATGTAGTTTTTCCAGTGCCAGGTACTCACTCTCCATGCATATGGATCTGTGAATCCTCGATCCCTTGTGTCCTCTTTGCTCGTATATCGGTCAGTACACGCGCCTGTCATCGCCGACGATAACAGATTCCGCGCGAAAACTGGGTTCAACTCCCAGGCAGAGAGTTACGAATTGCGTTGTCATCAGTTTTTGTCCGGCTACAGATAGTCCCCCGATATGCATGAACCCGCCGTCCCTGTTGTACTCTTTGCTAGTATATCGGTTAGTACACGTGCCTGTCATGCGATAGTGAGTATTGTGATTCCGCGCGAAAGCTGGGTTCGACTCCCAGGCAGAGAGATAGGCTTTTATGATTGCTGATTTTTTTTTTAGTTCCGCCGTTTCAGGGGTGCACATCTGTTCCAAAAAACACCGGAATGTTTTCGTGCTCTTTGGTAGTATAATATATATATATCGGTCAGTACACGCGCCTGTCGTCAATGGTAGCTTGTAATGTGTATTAGTACATCACACGAAAGCTGGGTCTCAGGCAGAGAGCCACTGGAGAAATGTAAAATTTCTACCATATACTCACTATCCATGCATATTGATCTGCGAACCTTCAATCCCTTTTGTCCTCTTTGCTAGTATATCGGATACTGTAGTACATGCGCCTATCAGCACGTTATACGCTTACCACGCGAAAGCTGGGTTCGAGTCCCGGGCAGAGAGATGATATCACGCGTTAGATGAAATCTTTTGGAAGGGGACTTTCATCAGACCCACTGACTCACGATTGCTCCCTCTCCGAGTCCTCGTAACTCTCTGCTTTTGCTGGTAAGTACAAGTAACTTCCTATATACCTTGACGGCTGCATCGACAAAATCACCTTTTTGCCAGTGAAAGTTCAGCTGCCAGTGACCTCCTTGTGCATACCGTATGATGACTCCCCATACCCCTTCATGCATTCATTCTCTTTACTAGTATATCGGTTAGTACACGCGCCTGTCATAACCGGTGCCTCGGAAGCATGTATTTCGCGCGAAAGCTGGGTTCGACTCCCAGGCAGAGAGATGTTGCAGATGTGCGTTTGTTTTCTTTTTTCTCCACGATCGAACGGGCGCTCGCACCTCTTCACAATCCCAAATTTTGTCTTCGTCTTTGAAGGCATAATATATGTCTCTGCTGGTACATCGGGAGTACACGCGCATAGTATCATCGATACCACCGATTTTAAAGTGGCGCGAGAGCTGGGTTCGACTCCCAGGCAGAGAGATAATTGGGTGGTGATATAGACAGTTTTTGAATCAGAATTAAGCTCCTCCGTACGTATGAAAAATCCATATTTCTTTCCCTTGAAGGTGTATCATTATGTCTCTGCTGGTACATCGGGAGTACACGCGCATATCATCTATATCCCAGATTCTCTCCTATGGTGGCGCGAGAGCTGGGTTCGACTCCCAGACAGAGAGATCACGTGGTTATGACAGCCTTTTTTGAATCCGAACTCCGAAGGTCTGAAAATTCTATATTTCTTTCCCTTGAGGGTGTATCACTATGTCTCTGCTAGTACATCGGCAATACGCGCGCCTATCATGCCGAGAGTTCCTTTGTGGTGGCGCGAGAGCTGGGTTCAACTCCCAGGCAGAGAGTAGGTGATATCCGCGTGGTAATTCCACATATTTTTTGAATCACAACTCCGTACCTCTGAAAAATTCATATTTATTTCCCTTGAAGGTGTATCATTATGTCTCTGCTATTACATCGGAAATACGTGCGCCTATCATGCGGAATGTTCTTTTGAAATGCTCGCGCGAGAGCTGGGTTCAACTTCCAGGAAGAGGGTGCGTAATAACCGCGTGGTGATTCTATAGACACTTTTTGAATCACAACTCTGTACGTCAGAATTTCTTTCCCTTGAAGGTGCATCATTATGTCTCTGCTAGTACATCGGGAGTATATGCGTATATCATGCCATTTGTAATCCCTTGTATGGTGGCGCGAGAGC
Source organism: Tephrocybe rancida (assembly GCA_018858115.1). Lineage (NCBI taxonomy): Eukaryota > Fungi > Basidiomycota > Agaricomycetes > Agaricales > Lyophyllaceae > Tephrocybe > Tephrocybe rancida. Next base: position 108,130 of record JABCKT010000030.1, read on the forward strand.
TGGGTTCAACTCCCAGGCAGAGAGATAAGTAATGGCTTGCGTTCGGGAGACATTTTTTTTTTAAATCATGGCTCCGCTGTATCTGCTGAAAATTCCAAATTCTTTCTGAAGGTATACGTCTCTGCTAGTACATTGGGGGTACACGCGCCTATCATCCTGGGTAATCCCTCGTACAAGAACTGGGTTCAAATCCCAGGCAGAGAACTATATGGTTATCGAGGTGTACATTTTTGATCGGGAGAATGCATCCCAGAAACTCGACTCTCTTTCGCAATCTTTATGTACAAATCCTACCATGGTCCAGGTACCGCGCGAAGCTGTGTTCGACTCCCAGGCACAGAGCTTAATTAGCTACATACAACTTTTTTTTTACACCGGCCCAACACCAGATTTTGCTTGGATCATGGTTTATTCATACACCCCAAGCCACACTCCTCCTTTATGAAGGGCCTCACCGGACAAAATTATTTTGTTCTTAATAGAGTGACCTTGTTTTGAGATTTCGTCTGGATTTCGTTTGTAAGCGTATGATCATGTTTTTCAAGCCATCAGTTCGTTTTCGTGAACCAATGTTTTCGGTTTGATGTGTTTTCGGACCCGCTTTCGCTTTCAACGGTCCGAGTTGATCCCATCATGTTCAACAATGAGTGACGTTGGACTTGTTGACCTTTGCAACATCTTCCCTCTCGTTTTGGTTGCCTAGTTTCTGTTACACTCTGAATTTTATCTATGCATATGCCTCTGTGAGTGTTCTTTCTCCTTCTCTCCTTGGCGCCGTCATAGGCTGATCTTTGGGGAATCCAAGCAGGTTTTATTCTTTTCCTTTCCTTTTACGACACCCCCATGTCGGATGCCAGCCATCCCCCGCCATGCCGACAGGGACACTGCTCCTGCTCCTCTTTCTTACCTTATCCTGGCCCTCCTTCAACAGAGTGCGCCTGCGGCCACGGCTCCATATGGCACACATCCCTCCCACCACGACTATGTGCTGAAAGCTCTGATTTTTTCTTATGTGTGAGTCTTTTCGAGTCACCAACACGAATCTTTCTTTAACATTTCTTTCAAGAACGATACAATTCCAACGTCCCGTTCAAACTGCTCCAATTGCCACCAGGCATATTTTTCGCACCCAATAACACAAGCAACTCCTCTTTCGTCTGCACCCTTGGCAGCCCCAGCTTCGTCTTCATCTTCTGCTTCTTTTCCTCCCTGGGCGTCTTCAAGTAATGCTCCTGCAGTCCTGTCTACTTCCGGTATGTTTTTTTGTATATATTTTACACCCCCGTCTGACAGAATCATTCAGCCAGTCAAAATGTGAATGGGTCCAGAGTGACATCCTATCAACGACGAGCTCCTACGCCCAACCCTATCGGTCCCTCCAGAACCATAGGTGTCTCGTATAACCCCTCTGCTCTACCCATGGCACCTTACATCCCGAGCAATCAAGCACGAGGTCGCAGTCGCGGAGGTGGCAATGCTGACCTCCCGAGCAATCGCAGAGGCCGGCGACGCGCAACAGCCTCTTCCACATACGCTGATAATACTCCTCAACGCTACAATTTCGTAGTTTGTATTCATCCAGAACCGGTACATCTACACTCTTCTATCAAACGTTTTTGTGCTAAAACAAGTATTTCATAGCCCTATCCCTCCGTCACAACCACCAATTACGGGGTGTTTAAGGCGATGAGAAGCCCAGCTGATGCAAAGATGCCGTCCTTCATTCAACGAGCCAAAGGGCTGCAGCTCGCCTTTAATTTCACGCATGAAGGTCGCCCCAGTGACACGGTCGCTCCCGTATTCCATGAGGCGCTAAACTCGCATTTCCAAACTGCATCCCTCACACGCCTGCCAAACACTCCACAATCTTCACCCTCCTCTCAACCCCACGCAAATCTCTTACCTTATCCATGGAACATCTGGGTTGCCAGGCAAGCCTCTCGATCCGGCACTGGAGCTCTTCTTCACATCCCTGAAGAAGCTCTCGCATTCATGACTTTCGCCGATCTTGTACACAAGGTCAAGCGACTACCTCAGTATGTTGACCCTGACGAGACCAATGTGGCTCGCTATGTCTTGTTTATATGTAAGTACAGTGTCACTGCACTCACCTGCTTGTGCTGATTTCCTTCTTTTCAGTACCAGTACAAGAGATCATCAGTGGGCCTTTTCCAGCTGGCACGGGGTTTGGACGTCATATTTGTCTGTCCCGGCGCCTTTGGAATGGATTCATGACGCCTATTCTCAACGAGCAAGGGGATCTAGAGCCCAACTGTAATGGATGCGTCCTCAGCCCAGCCCCCCTCTTGCTACCATCAACGTCTGCACCCGCGCCTGCCTTTCCATCGACTCCATTGACTCCTGCTCTTCTCACATCCCCAGAGCCTGCTATTGTAGAAGACGATGACACTACACCACCAGAGTCCCCATTCCTTAACTTTTCACCACCAACACGAGCGTTTCCTGCATTCACCATGTCGCCAGACCAAATCGCTATTATTCTCAACAACTCAGTCCCGCCATCTGCTACCATGCCTCCTCGATCCTTGTCTCCTCTGTCCTCGGTTTTTGTGACCCCTCCCTCTCACGCCACGCCTGCTCCAGTGTCAGGTGTCTTTGCTACCATACCAGCTATATCGGCTCCTGTTCCTGTGTCCGCACCTGTCATGATTATCGACTCCAGTCCCCCTGTATCTCACTTGAATGAACAAGATCAGGCAAGCTACATTGCATTTGAGCAGAAAGCCAACGCCCACCTCGCCGATCTTCAATACAATCAGGAACTCATCATCCGGGCTCCTACAGTAACACAAGCAGCAGATATTCTCTTGGCAAACATGCTCTGTTGTGCAAACAATCAAGAACCGCCTGCTATTCCTACAGGAGTTCACGTGAAAAACTTTACGCTCGAAGCTTTGTTTGGTAATCGACTACATATTGATGTGTATGTGATTTACGATTTTCTTGACTGCCAAAGCCGCTTATCATCATCTACAGGGGGCCCAGTGTCGGCGATGGTCCTTTGCGTTCCACGTGGGCTCAAGTAATCAAAATAATTACCTCCAGTGACGATTCTTGGCTCCACATATCAGGAGACCTCTACATGCCTGTGCTTTATGATTATCCTCTTTCGCCTCAAGACACTGCCCATTTCAAATCCTTAGGATTTGTTATCGGGTTATCTCTTCTTCATCGCCTGACCTTTCTACCAATATCACCCTATCTCGTGCTTCTAATGATCCATGGCTTCGATGCGGCAACAGACCTCTCCTTCATTCATAAAATGTCTCCAAATATCAAGACTCGCCTAGACACATGGCCACCACCAGAGGTGTCGTCTTTGAAACCAGGCACTGACCCCGCAGCAATGATAATCGAACATATCCCAACCACATCGGTCTGTGCCAATGTTCTTTCACCTCGTCTCACAAAATCTGACTTCTTTTTCTGTCGTAGCTATCCCTCCTTCGTTCACGTCTAGAAGGATCCCACTGCAAGGCTTTTATTGATCTGACGACCAAACAGCTAATTTCTTCCTTCCTGTTCGGGACCCCACGCCATCAAGATGTAGAAGCACACCCCATAATCACCGCTATGAAGGATGGCTTTGAGAAAGCCTTTCCTGCAGATCTCGACCAGGTACCTCTTATTTTGCATCTGACAATTCTATGACGTTGATATCCCTACTAGTTTTTCTCAACACTCACGAACACCCTGTCGATTCTCAATCACATTTGTGCCGGGAGGATAATTACTCACCCGGAACAGGTTATATCGAAAATCCGGATCTCGACCATGGCAGACACCAATGAAGCCAGCGACTCCACTATCACGTTTCAACTGGACTTCCTAAAATCCGTCACTAGATATCTACGCGGACGCGGTCCACCCATTGGTGAAGGAGCTGAGATTGAGGAGGGTGTCAGGATGTCAGATGCCGCTTATAGATCTAGGAGGCTAATGAAAGCCATCACTGGGTCAGAGTACCTCGGGGATCCCATCGACCAGGAGCTCAACGTAAGTCTTTATCTCCTCTCCTTGCATCATATTGAGTTAATTTTTTTGCTCCAGATACATTTTGTATCCGAGTTTTTGGAGGATTGGAAGACGGCGGAATTATGCGTTCGTCATTCAACTCGATTACATATTCAATACTAAAATCTATATAGGGATGTATGATTCACGTCTGCTCGGAGACGATTGATGTATCGTTGAATGCCGACATTCAAGTAATGTTAAACTTCCATTCGCTCCCGCCCGAAGTATCGACGCGTTTTGATATTTGGTTCCATAGTGTACTAGGTCTAGAGTATAATCGTGTCTAGCTTTTTCCCGTGTCTGGCTTATAATCATGTCTAGCTTATAACTGCTTCTTAGCTTATATACAATTCATCACTCTTGTACTTGATCATTATATTAATACTAATACATATGGTGCAAGTGAATATGAAGAATGATTTTGGTGCAAACTCTGCAATGATGGCCATGATACTACCTCATGCGATCAATTGAATGACTGTTGCGGGCAGGGTGATGTGGAAAGTGTCACACTCAGTGCCAGGGTGGGCAGAAGGGTGAGGGTGGCGAAGAACTTCGTTGCGGCGGGCGGCGGGCGGGGTATTTCGTTTGAAAAAGCTACGAGAGTCAAGTTGCTCCCTTGATTGAGGTCGAAGAACTTCCACACATTCTTCCTTTATATCCACCAGCTCTTACATGTGTAGTACTGCAACCGGTGGGATAGGTAGCTAGTCGAGTCGCACAGCGGGAACAGGACATCTGGAAAAAAGTCTGAGTCTCGAGAGCCCTAGAGAGGTCGGCTAGGCCGCTTAGCCGGTTAGACTAATGGCTTGTTTAGAGGGCTCTCTAGAACTCAACACTTACCGTAGACTACCCTAGAACCCTCGAGCCGCTTAGGGATTTTCTACGCGATGCTAGGCGATGCTTGGCGGCAAGAGATCAGTTCAAATTTGATGAAGACACGGCCATTTATGGATGCAGTCCCGAATATACATATCCATGCCACCTATTATGGATCGCTCACAAAATGTTTCCGAAAACTAGAATTGGTAAATATAATTGATTTATGACTGAAGCAGTAAGGCCTGGATACAGAGAAGAATATGGTAGATAATACATGAATAGATGGCTAAAATAAGATAAGAATGTAGAGATTAGACAGAACAAAAACGTCAATGAGTAGCTTGTATTTCGTATGACTGGCTAACAAGGTCCATTTGCAAGGCCAGCGGCGCCGCGGGCCAGCTATTTTGCACGCCATGGGAGCCCGGTTGCTGTGGGGAGTAATGAGTGTAACATCCCTAGGCAGAAAGCGTCAACGGATGTTAGATACAAAGGCACAGCTGAGACTCACTGTACACCTTGTGACTATTCACGCTCTCCAATTCTGCCCGCATTGTGCACCACGTCATCGAGGTGTTGGTGGCTAGAGGTCATAGTTGGCACGTTCAACCATGTCCAGCCGAAAAGCTGGAGGAAAGCTGTAAGTCCAAGTCACGATGACAACTGAAATACCCTGAATGGCCAAGTCATTGTTGATTTGTGTATACCAGAGGGTGGGGATGGAGCAAAGTACATGTCGAGCACAGTTACAGGTGTGCAGATTGTCCACATGAAGACCACAGGCGGTTCATATGCCACAAGCGGCAAAGACATAGATGAAGAAATACAATTGGCACAGGCGGCAGCAAAAGCCCATGGGAAACAACGCAGGTCAGAAAAAGCGAAGCCTATGAATGTGAGTGCGGTGGAATTGATGTCTGCGAGGGGCCAGATGGAAAACTCTTGAGAGGTTGTCGTCGACGTTGTTGAGGAAATGGTTGAACTTTATCGCGTGGAATGAAACACATCAGACACGTTATTTGACATGTCGGAGATTGAAAGGACTTGTCTGTTTTCCGTGTCGAGGACTTTCGACGAAATGTCGTACGATGAGTGAACATTGTTATCCAATTGTTATCTCAATAAGTCTTTACTTACATGCAAGTCCTAAGTATGTTAACTAAAGCAGAGTCGATATCTCTGCCTGCTACATTTGGGGATCAAATTGCTGATGTCCATCAAAATCACTACAGCTCGCTAAGAACCTAGGCGTTCTACATGTCTAACCGGCCTACAGAGATATAGCGAGTGAGAAGACTCTAGTGAGGTCTCGAGAATACACGAGTTCTAGTGAGGTCTCAATAGCCTTCCCTAAACTCAGGCTTCTAGTGTACCAAAACCGGTTTGCAGATGGAGGCCGTGAGTTATGCCAGGTTATGCCACAACGATTTGTCAAAGAGTATGTCATTGAAGATCACAAGGCGTTGCAGAAGGCGTCGGCTGGCCGGGAGAAGGAATGAATAAGACTGTAGCGCATGGCACTACTCAGGGATCACTAGGATCGAGGTTCATTGAGGCAAGAGGCAAGAGTCACAAGGTCAGTATCGAAGGCCGAGAAGGAGCCAAGTTCTCTGAAATTGATATTGAGTGCAGCGGTACACCTGTGCCACCCTAAGACGCGGGGGCAGACGCTGCTTCATTGCTCCTACACATACTCAACCTGACTTTGCTTGCTTGATAAGTTAACCGACGGTGTCACTTGATATAGATCTGGAACTATAAATGCACACGGGAAGGATAACCCGTCCCGCTTATACAACAAAAACTTGGGTCCGTTGTTGTGAACAAGTAAAGCTATAGACGAGTCCATGGAAAGCTATGATAAATCGAATGCCATTGAGAAAGTCCAATAAGTATGCGAACAGCAACGTCCCATTAGAACCACCTAGCCCATCCCGAGGCTAAATTGTGTCTCGAAGAACTAGCTATTCATACTGAAATAGGAATTCAATTGTCCACCAATTAGTCAAGATCGTACTCCATAGTCTTGAGGATGTTGGTAGCCCACTCATCCGTCGTTGCATTGCCCCAGCATTTAAACTGCACCCAATTGAGGAAGGCATCTTTGATGTCTTGGCCAATGGTCGAATCGGGGGGGACGGGCTGGCGGATGCTCCCACTGCCCAAGATAAATAGTTTATATGAGCCCAGGTGAGGTGAGGGGTGTAATGAACATAGAACGTATGCTAAAGCAGCACGCACCCCACCCCCCTCCCTTACGAGATCATCCACGAACTTACATGCGAGCGTACGGCGTGTGATAAGAGCGGGGAGGCGACGTGTAGACGGGCAGTCGATCGCAAGGTGGATGGTTCGGAAATTATGTTGCAGGTACCCCGTGCCATTTATGTCCACATATGCTGTTCATTCCATTAAGTATTCGGTGTGGGGAGAGAAGAGGGAGGACATACGTGTAGTCATGACCTGCCTGCACGACGGGCACGGGAAGGACTTGGACTGGTGTTTGCGTGCATCGGGGATGGGGTAGAATTCATGCACAGTTGTGGTGGTCCAGAATGTTTCTCATTCTTTGGAAGGCTTGGGGTTGAAGATGTCCTGTGTGGATGAGTTCTGGAAGTTGTTCAGAAGAAGGTTAGGGGGGGATATAGGAGGTCTGGTATGAAGGCGTACGAAGTAGGAAGAGAGGACGTGCCCGGAGTTCATGAGGTTAGTGAGAATGGGAAGGCGGACGGAGTCTTCGGCGTATGCACTGGATATTAGGTTCAGGGAGTGGGCGGTGGTGGAAATGGAGGTGACAAACCCTGGATTTAGCATGAATGTGTGCCATACCTTTCATATGTACGGGTCAGACTCAAACCCGCATTCAGGACAAGGTGATCACATACCATGAGCACATCGAGTGGAGGGAAGAACATCGTCGCTGGTACCTCGGAACAATCGGGAGCCAAGGACTCGCACCAGATTGTGAAGCTAGAAACAGAGCATTCATCGGACTGTGCCTCAAAATGATCACTTATCGACAACATGCACTCACCGTTCGACCGCCAAGCCAAGGAACTACACCCATTGCCTGTCCTTGTCCTTTGGTAGAAACTTGATTTCGGGTTCCGTCTTCACATCGAGTTTCTCAATGGAGGTCCGCAACGCAGAAAACTCATGCAGGAGTAACAAGTGCCCTCATATCTGATCGCGGTTCACGAGAGGTTCCTCTGTGCGCGTGCGGCCAATGGTGAATGACGTGGGAGGCTGAGCCATGTAGTTGTATTGAGGTGTTAGATCAGGAGGGTTAGGTCTCTGAAGAGTAGGTGAGTTGTGTAATCAGTCGCGTGAAGTAGTATATATACCTATGGGAATTAATGCTGCTTCAGTAGAGGTACTACAGTAATAGTAATACTTGCTTCAGTATCATGCTGTAAAATCGAGATCATTGGAGCCGTCGCATCAACGTTCCTTAGAGCATCGCTTCATTGTGCCAAGCGCAATTTTTGGGAGAACTATTGAATCAGTGAAGGTTGAATTGAGTAAATAGATGTAGGACCAGAGATCGGTCGTCTGGCTCCTATATAACTCGTCGGTAAGCCGAGATAAGTGGTAGGAGGGGTCATACCAAGTGGTCTTGCTGCAGCCCCTGACAACGACAGCATGTAGAAACCCGGAAGTCACTACAATACGACTTGAACAAACTCCAAGCGCACCACACTGGCTCCGAAGCTCAACACGGGATGTGAGAGGTTGTGTCCATGGGTAAGCAAAGGGTAGCAACAGCAGCGGGGGAGCCTCCAGGAGCTTTGCGTGCACCCAGGAAAGGCACAAAGCAGCGCAGAGAAAGGGCCCTCGGGAACTTGCTAGCACTCGAGAACTTCCCATCGCCACACAACGCTGGATGGGCTGGCGTGCAAGCAGCTCTTGAGGAACGGGAATGGCCTGCACTCGAGTCGAACGAGGATCAGCCAGTGGATGATTGTTCAGAATAGATAATGTCGCAGTAGCACACTGTAGGCCCTGGGCATATCCAAGCACCAAGCAGCCATATTCTTGTTTTCGATATGACTGAAATCCATTTCATTTTGAAGGGCTCGTCTCGAAGTAAAAGGATAACTCACGACTACACACCATAACGTAGCGTAACCCAACACCAAATAGCATCTTCTCTCCGCCTCCTCGTTTCTTTGTGTGCCGTATGCGTGCAAGCTAGAGCGAGACATGGGTCTTAAAACTAGAGAAAATCAGCTTAAGTTCTGAAGTTATTTAAGCAATCTGACAAACCTCGATACGGTGTGCGTAGTCTCGGAAGGGTCGACACACCAAGGGAGTGGTTCTCTCAATTGTGCGTATGGATGGATCAAGCCTGAAGAAAAGGAGACGAGGATCGGGCAGAGGAACATACATATAATAGCGGAATGAACGTACATGAGATATTTCGACCCCTACGACTCTACGGTGTGGACATCAGTAGAGGCCAGAGGAGCACACGCGCCATTCGTTGAGTTGATCAAGTTTGAATTTCCCAGGATCCCCTTATTCGGATGTTGAGCGACACAGCCATTGCTTGCGTTAAGCGCAGCTGCGCCTCACCATCTGCCCACCAGGTATCCACACTTACAACCAACGCCTTCACCACAGGTGTAGGCGTAATACCTGCCTCCTCGTCTGAGCCATTGCCTTTGTCGAGTATAGAGATCTCGAGACGTTCCTGAACAGTTCTGGAGGGCATTGATATTGGCTGGGAGAAGTTGGGGATCTTGGAAGTTGTGGGCGAGGAGGTGATGACACACAGGACATATCGGCTCAATCAAGAACTTCAATGGTAAGGTCGCGATTGATGTTCGCAATCGATTGTTAGATATTGACAAATTTTACTTCTCGTAGAACAAGAACAAGACACCTAGAGTTCTGGCCATTCCCTCGGCCCTTTAGAATGGCCCCGAGACGGTCTGTCAACTCTACCTGGTTCACTGCAAAAGATCGCCCCCGAGGATCCAACTTTCCTTTTCCTCCTACGATATCAACATGCCAATACTACATGCCTGCGACTCTAGATGATCTTAGTGCTGACCTCTCGAATCCCTCTGGCCCCTCGTATAATCTCCAGCCCTCCCGCCAGGAGAGGCTCGATCAGTGCACCACAGCGAGAAGCATCCAGAACGAAGCAACACATTCTCTCTGCCCATATCGACCAAGACTTCTGGTTAACACATCGTCGAAGTTTAATGGATGGCTGGACGACCTAATTTGCTCCAGCACAGATCCTAGCTCGCAGCCCCTCCTGCAGGAATGAGAGTCGGGTTGCATGGGTTATGTTTATGAGCACTTGGTATGTTTTCGCCCCATTTACGATGTGTAATCAACTGATGACATCTCCAGCTTGACGGCACCATTGCTCGCACGACAATCTCCTTTAACCCAGCCTGGAGGGGAATACAACATGGCCTAACGTCGTCAAGACGGCCTAGGCTCCTCTACACTACAATCCATGTAATGAATTCACATGGCTGGTTGCTCGTTCGACTCGAGCGCCAGTTATTGAAGCTTTCCCTCTCACTGTGACACTCGCACCCGCTCCCTGACTCCACAGTCCCAGTGGTTCTAATACTAATGACCATTGTTCGCCCCAACTCTCCTCGCAACACCTCATGACTGCATCGGTGGCCGCCGCTGTCCTGTCAACACCCTTTCGAGCTCGGCTCTACGCATTCACTTTCCCTCGCTCGAACACTTTAGCGTGTCCTCCAGTGGGGACCCGCACAACGGGCGGCGGTGGTCGCAATCGCCCACCAGCCTCACAGTGTGCCACAACATCATCCCCAGCCCCCGGGGATGGTGAGGATGGAAAGTTCCTCATGGGCATCAGGATATGTAGATCCTGTCGCCCAATCCTTTTGTGAGTGGTGCTCGACCGTGTTGCGTTGCGTGGGTGCAGGTGCATCTCAGCTGACAACACACAGGCGGCAACGGTACCATTATGACATCACCTCCTGACGTTCACTAAACTCTACGAGGTTTGCACCAGCTCCCTCCCCTTCCCTCGTTTACTAACCACTACCAGGCCCTCATCACCCTCGAACAGGAGATCGAAGAGTCCCTCCCCCCAATTCCAAGAGCTCGTCCTCACGATAAGGTGGCCCACCCCCTGTCCCCCCTGTCCCAACCCAATGCTAACAACCCAATCGCAGCCACAACGACCAACCCACAAAGGAGGCCTCAATCTTGCGCAAGCACCTCCTAGACATTCGCGCAATATGACGCCCTCGCGGAGCGTATCCGCCGCGATCCCTTCGATCAATTGTTCTGACCATGAGACTTTGACAGGTGTTCCCGATGAGCAGCAGGAAGCTCTTTGACTCGAGCACCTGCCATAAGGCGATATGTATCTTAGTTAATCTGGTGGTGTTGTGTTGTTCAACAACCGCCTTCACCTCGTAGATCCTCAGGTGTGTCATCAGACTGGCAATGAGCATATCTCTTTCTTTTGTGTGCTATTAAGTCAGTTTCTTCCTTGCAATTCTTGGTATGACAGATGCTGTCATCTCGAGACTTCTTTTCGAATGTCTTCTGTGTCCAAATGGCAGCATCATAAAGGTGTGCCATTCACGTTCGCTCATTGACGACTATCCCTTCTCACTTCCTCCCTCCTTAGTTGCTTGTTCCTCATCAAGGGTCCTCACCTCGCGCACTGCAGCCACCGCTCCGACCGCACCATTGCTCCATGGATAAAAATAACCCGTTATATACAAGTGTTGCTATTCAACATCATTCTCCAGACCTTGTCATGCACTCGCCTAGTTTACGCCAGACGATCTCCTTGGCTTGGTGAGCGATTACTCGTATTTATTCATGAGCAGGAACATTGTATTAACAGAAACATGGAGGCCCACTCGAGACGGAGAACCTATCCAACCAGCAGAACTTGGATCATGGCTGCTTGATCGAGGGCTCCACTGGCCGTGCTTCTGCGCAATTGTATTGGGCGATGGGCAGTCGTGTTCATCAGTGATTGTGAAGTCTGGGCCTAAGGACCTTCCTCAGTTCATTGCATGCTGTCGCTCACGCAAAAATTGTGGGTTCCATAGTGAGCACCATTTTTTTTTCATGCATATCACTGTTCTCACTCCAATTCTCACTGTGCCATTATTTATCACGCAGTCGACCTGAATGACAGGCTCAAGACGACGAATTTGTTCTCATCTTATGACGAAATTAACTACTCGCCGAACCTCGGTATTTCAATCATATTTAACTACTTAATGTCTTACTTATATCAACAAGGTGATGGTATCTACCTGGGCCAATACATTCCCGACTTTCCTGGTGAACATCTGTCGAACTTTCCAGGCGTGGAACAAGTCTGCGAGGTCCGAGGTATGTTGCAGTTGGTGCTTGCAAATTCATCTTCGACTGACTATGATGTATTGTATAGCCTCTTCTGGGCGGATAGCCACAATCAGCATAGCGCAAGCCACGGCCTCAATTGCCCAGGGTGCATACTATGCTGCCAACACTCTGAACACCTCTATTTCTTCGAGGCAGTCACTGCAAGCTCGATCACACCGATACCATCCGTACTCTGTTCCTGTTGCGATTTCCTCTGCAGCGACGAGAGTGCGACGCCGTCATTAGATCTGAACACGTTGCTAAATTTGTCCCTATAGACCAGAGACCCTTCATTCGTTTTTACCTTTACCTACTTGCCCCTCCAGTATGTACAATGCAAGCTGTATCTTCCACGAACCACATGAATATGAACACCTTTCTGATTATCTGCCAGATGCCAAGTTTCAATCCTCTTTGCGGACTCAGACTGTTGTGTTGCACAGGGAATATTTCAGTCCTTTTTCTTGGTTCAACCTTGTCACGCTACCACCACTGCAGTTTTAAAATGTAGTCACACTTTCGATAGGGATTTTGTTGTAAACTTTGTACTATGACCTATACAAATGAAAACTACTCTTCGTCGAGCATGCCCGTTGCAATATCCAACACCTGACACCAGAGGAGGCGTCTTGAATGCATGTCCATCGAGTCGAGGGTTGGGAGTGCAGATACGTGTGCCTCAAAAATGGCAAGTTCGTCCGGCGTGAAGGGGCATCGAGTGTCAGGCACTTCAATATGTGACATAGTGTCGGGTTGGTGAGGGAGGAAAGGGTTCATCGGGTCACCGTCATTCATGTTGTTGGCATCATGGTGTCTACGAGTCTCTGGATTCTCCGCCTCATTCCAATCGACACCAAAATCCTGGTATTCATCATCAACAGATTCGTCGATGAGAACGCCTCGAATGCCGTTCTCGTGCTGTCCAAAGACAAACATGTCATTGGGAGAGCGATGCAACTCGTGACGACGAGCGAGTACATGGTTGTTCCAGATGTTGGCCCACATTGTGAGGTCCACGTTGATAGCATCGAGGAAGAGGTAGTGTAATAGCCAGATATGGGCATCAAGGTCGGCGTTGAGCCCATCGTGAACTTCGAGGTGGCGGAAAAAATCCTTCCATTTCTTGCCAACTCCACGAGTTACATCGACCCAGAGACGTTCGATGCGAATATTGTGGACACTCCTATCAAACGACAAAGTCAACGATAGCTTCAGAAAAAGACAAAGTAAATATTACCTTCCCCAAATATACGATCCACGATCCTGGCCACGAACCTCCTCCATCCTCGCAGCGACAAGTAGATTCTCTGTGCCATGATCGCCTCGAACACGACTCGGGTACCCAAAAACTGCAGTAATATCTTCAAAGAGCTTGAGAACCGTGTCGGCTCGATTGTTGTTGCTTGCACGAACACCGAGCAGCAAGCGCGAAAATCCATCTATGAAGGCATGAATGACGATTTTCCATCGAATGAGTCCTGGGATTGGTGTTA